>JASEVX010000266.1:0-126252 GCA_031761405.1 Serripes groenlandicus
TGTGACTTAATGGAGATAGGTCACGGTATCAGTATAATTGGGGTGCGATTTAATGGAGCTAGGTCACTTTATTAGTACAGTTTGGGGTGTGATTTAATTGAGCTAAGTCACGGTATTAGTACAGTTTGGGGTGTGATTTAATGGGGCCAGGTCATGGTATGAGTACAGTGTGGGTGTGATTTGATTAAGCTATGGCAAAGTATCAGTACAGTTTGATGTGCGACTTAACGCAGCTAGGTCAACGTATCAGTACAGTTTTGGGTGTGACTTAATTGAGATAGGTCAAGGTATCAGTCCAGTTTGTGGTGTGATTTAAGGGGGCTTGTTATCTTATCATTATCTTTCTCGCAGTGTGTACGATGGGTTGTACTTTGACAAGGTACATAACCGAGCCAAATACTGTCTAGCAAACCTACGAACGTGATCCTTATCGTAGAATTCACGATGGACCATCCCTTTAATATACGAAATGAACTGGTACTAACGATTTCCCTCTTTTGCTGTCAGGTATCTGGGGTTAGAAGTGATTATGGTGGACTGTTGTCAGGATGAAGTACAAGTAAATGTCAAACGATTAAATACGTTAAATATTGTTGAAATTAACGATAAAAACATTAAAAAAACAATGGGGAAGTTAAAATACAGACGAACTTATTAAATTATATTTAATGTATCGCAATATCTAAACTTTATGTAATACAACACGTAAATCGGCTTCCTATAGAAAATTAATGGCGACCCCTTTAATATACGAAATAAAACGATTTCCTTTTTATGCAGGCACGTATGCTAGGGTTGTATTGTGGATGGTTGGCAACGTCAGTGTAAAGTACATGTATAACTAGTACATATAAAATAGCATACACTTAAGTATGAAGTTAACGATAAAAACACTCAACAAGACCAAAAGGAGAAGTTGAAATACAGACGTATAGTTAGATTGTATCTAATGTAAGAAATATATATTTAGTTTAAGTTTAAACCATACTTAAATCGGCTTCCTTACGAAGATTTGTAATACTGTATGGCTATTTTATTCGCTGATAATTTTTCATAAGTTTATTGTATCGGACAGTTATGTTATCCAACTTTCGTTTATAACACGGGCATATACATCTGGTTTATATGTAAGTGTCATATATATATATATATATAGAGAGAGAGAGAGATGAGAGAGAGAGAGAGAGAGAGAGATGGAGAGAGAGGGAGAGAGAGAGAGAGAGAGAGAGAGAGAGAGAGAGAGAGAGAGAGAGAGAGAGATGAGAGAGAGTGAGAGAGAGAGAGAGAGAGAGGAGAGAAAGAGAGAGAGAGAGAGAGAGAGAGGAGAGAGAGAGAGAGAGAAGGAGATAGAGAGAGGGAGAGAGACAGATAGATAGACAGAGAGACACAGTAGAGAGACAGACAGACAAACATACATACGTCCAGACAGACGAACAGACAAACATACAGACATACAGACATACAGACATACAAGCAGCCAGATAGACATACACGGACACAGATACTTAGCAAGAGAAAGATAGAGAGAGAACAGAGAGAGAAACATGCATACAGACAGACAGACAAGACAAAGAGAGACAGACAGACATACAGAGGGACAGACAGACATACAGATAGACAGACAGACATACAGATAGACAGACAGACGCATATACAAATACAGTAAATTCGTTATTCAAATGGGTATTCAACATAATATATATATACCTAATTGGACATATTTTGTTTGAATTGATTGTAATATGCAATGGTTAAGAACATGGATTTGTAATCCGATATTCATGTGAATTTCTAGGGTTCGATTTCCAACCATGACTATTGTTTTCATTATATTTCAAAATTATTCATATTGACTTAATGTTCATGGATTAAACCTTTTCAAAAAGGAGAAATAACTAGACACGTGCAATTTCACCTTTTGCCACAATGTTTTCATCTTTATTTAACAATTAAGCTATCTTTTATGGGGATTTCTAGCCTTTTTATTTGTTTCAAGTCGTCTGCTGCAGATTTGTTTTATGTCGAAAAGGGTTACATGTATCGTCTTGTGTGCATATTTTGATATTTTATTTTATTTCATTAGTAATTATTAAATTCAACAATATTATAATGAACAATACCAAATTCAATCAGCTTCGCTTGTTGTATTAGTTCTGCTTCCCTCTGATGCAGTATCAGTTCTGATTCCATCGGATGCTGTGTCAGCGGTGCTTCCCTCAGATTCGTCAAAAGAATCCATAGAATTTGCTTTTAAGTCTAAAACAAAGCAAAATTAAAGTATACAAAAATGTGTAAATCTTTTCAGAAATTTAGTAGTCAAGCATTCATTTGTTCTCCTTTTATGCTCTGTTATCATGGTGATGTTGGCTCCGCAATGTCCTTTTCCAATACTAATATACAACTTCTGACGCCTGTTCAGCAGACGACTTGAAAGCAAATTTCTCTTGTTGCCACAATGTTTTCAACTGTGTTAATTCATTAACAGAGAGTTTTCATTTCTTTTAAATAAATATCTTCAAAGTCGTGTGCTGCAGATCTGAAAAAAATGTGGCAAAAGGAAAAAATATGCTCAATATAATAATCATATTTATGAAAACCTTTTTCAAGTTTTAATGAAATCATTACTGTCCAGTTGGAGAAAGTTCGGTATTATAGATTCATCTAGAATTCCCTGACAAAATTCTCTTCCCAGCAAGCGATACGAATGATTACTATAAATGGTAACTAACAAGCATTGTATCGCGTTTTTGCAAAGTAGTCTAAATCAACGGAATTTCCAAATTATAATTGTGAACTAAAGATATAAGATTTGATACTTTAGCATTATGGAATATGCACACTGTAAACTATGTCGTATTCGATATTAAGTGGCGATAATAAAACGAGTGTATATACTTGAGTTAGATAAAAACCGAGGGTCCAGAAAAGCCATCATTAACGTATGTGTAATTACACGTGTGGAAGAAACCTTGCATGCGCATCCATGCTAAAAGATCCAAATATATATGAGCCGTTCCACGAGAAAAACCAACATTGTGGACTCTACGTCTATCTCACAGAAGCGTAATATGTCGGACCGGATGAGCCTGCGCGTCATGTTTAGGCTGATCTGGGTCGATACATTACGCAGAGGCCATAATGTTGGTATATCGTGGAACGGCTCAATTATTGCTTTACATAACTTCCATTAAACCTTTTTCTGACTAAGTGACGGATGCCCTGACTGATCTGGATCTACACCGTCGCAAATGTCATACAGTCGGTTTTCTCAGAACGACGCACACATGTTCTATGTTATTCCTGTAGAAAACAGTATGATAATGGAATGATCTTCAAATCAACGTAGTGTACATAAACTTGAATATAAAACTTGTATTTGTACATAATTATGGATATATTTTGTAGATTGAAGAAATGATTTTTTTATGATGAACGATAATACTAACAGGGTGTATTCTGGACTTGAAAATTATTGTTAAAACAATGCGGGATTTACCAGATTATTAAGCTGTAGCGGAACCATGTCATTGACATACACGGGGTAAAACTACATTACCATACAACATTGAATAAGTGTTAATACTTTAAATAACATATATGCATTTACAAAGTCTCATCAGAGCTTTTCTCCCTCCACATGTATATAATATACGTAAATATACCTTTTAGTATAACATCCAGTATGGTCATTAGTTCCGCGCCACTTTGCCGTTGCGTGACACCGAAAGGAAGATGTTATCGTACTATTTTCGCATAACGCAAATAGCTGGAGTGGGATTGCGCCAAAACATAAACAGGTAAATCTACATGTACATACGTACACCTTATATTCATGCAAACAAATTATCACCAGTATATAAATATACCTTTTAGTATGACATCTAGTGTACCATTGAAATATGTATAAAGGGGATACAACTACAACTGACAAACACTATTGAATAATTGTTAATCGGTTTATTCAAACCCATTTTAAATGTGTCATGAACCAAAATACTGTGAAGTTAGCGCCGTAATTAGCTAGATGCTACTATTCTGCGACAGACAATATGGACCAACGAATGACAGCTTGTAGCAATGACGATTTACACACACGTGTTGTGCAATCGCTCCTTTTTACAAAAAGGTTTCAAAACCGTCTTCTATAGAAGTGTCAAAAACGTTCTGTATCAGGAAAGGGTTGGGATGTGTATCTTTTCAAATATACGACGCAGAAATCGATTCCTTCGCTTTTGTTTAAAATATTAAAGGGATTCTCTCAAGTATTAAACGACCGGGTCATACTCACTACTTCAAAACGGAAGTAATACTTTTCACTCCTTGGCATTTAGGATTGTGATGATAGGTTATGCTTATGAGTGAATCTTTTGTTCAGTGTAAATGGGTCAGAAGTACTGGTAACTTACCCAGGAAACGCCGCAGTATCAATGATAAATTCTAGAAAAGTTCTTTTAATCCACCATACAAATAAACACAATAAACTAAAACTAAATGTGGCAAAGAAGCTAAAAATTCTCGCCAACGTGATTGTAATAACAACACTTAACGTTACACGTGAAAATATAGCCATAAATCGTGGAAGTAATTTCTTAGTCCCTTGCTTTATGATACTACATATTATAAATAGTAGCGGCGGTACCTTTCGAAAGCAATACTACTAACATAAATAATATCTAAATTGGTTGCGAAGGTTTTAGATTAAATTTATACTTATAATAGAAGTAAGAAGGTCCCTTTAAGGCCATCGTCGACTATACGAGGTGTATCGAGTTACATGTACAATATCTTCTAAATGTTCATTGATTCACATGCATTTTCGATAACCGTCGCACGATCAATTGGCATATGAACGAAAGAGAGAGGAGTGTTTAACGGTGAAATTTTCATATTAATTCGGAAAAGGATTTAATAACGAAATGGCGTCTGCAGTTAATGTTGCCGATCACGAATCAGCGGAAGAAAATAATCCGAGAAAGAAGGAGGATTAGAGATCGATAGTGAAGACAAAGACCGGTATGTACTTACGGTTTGACCTGAAGGATCGGAAAACAGACTTGATCTTAATCATTGAAGACAGGCGTTTGTATGTTAACCGAGGCTTGTTGGAATTTTCCTCGTCCATCTCGGTGATTTGTTTAAATCTAAATTGAAAGGGAAAGATGCAATTGAGGTTGAAATACCTGACGCGAACTATAAAGAATTTGCTGAATTCCTCGCATGTATGTATCCAATAAACAGCATAGAGTATCGCAAACTAACGTGTTTTCATCTTACCGCTGGCATTTCATTATAAAGTTGACTTTCTTTTGGACGAGTCTGAAGTCGTATTAACGTGGGTTACTTCACAAACAGAAGACGAGGAATATTTGATCAGATGTTTGGAAACTGCAAAACGATTCGGGCTGACGACATTGAGGCAGCACTGCTTTGATATGGTTTGTAAAGAAACGCCGAGAAAACGTTCAAACACTAGACAAGGAAATAAATACAGACGATAAATTTGCCATATTTGATGAGTTGATGCCATACCTTCGTTCCGAAGTTTGCAAATTCAATTATTTCTTGGCTTCTACAAAAAGCAGTGCAGTTCAGGAAATTGCCCACTTCAGCAACGCAAAGTACAAAAAAGAACAGTTTAATTTTCTTGGCAATACAATTTCCAACGTAAAGGAGTGTTTGAAAACAGAAGTTTGGGGCGTTAACTGTATTGTAACAGTGAAACGTATATATGCCGATTTGGGCGGTCATCACCGCTTCTGTTGTCAGTTCACCCTCAGCTCTGATACAGATTACTTCATGACAAAAACATTTCATGCAGCGATCAAGTTTGTTTTTCAAAACAACTTTCCAGGAAAAGAGAACACGTGTTCACACAATATGGCATCTATGACGGAGGGGTCAAAATTAGTCGTCTTGTTTCCTTGGGACAAAATAAGCAATGACGATCAAGGATTTCAGTGGTATGACAAGTACACAGTGGTGATGCATATTCTTGTAAACAAACCCGAATGAATCAGAATGGGGAAGGTCGATCCGGATGCCTTGACAGACCCGAAACCAAACAATTAAAACATCCATATATTGTGGAGGCGGTACGTGATTGGTTAATGTTGGTCAAAGGCCTATATATAGAGATAGGTAGAGAGAAAGAGGGAGATAGAGAGATATATATAGAGAGAAAAAGAGAGAGAATGAGAGAGAGAGAGAGAGAGAGAGAGAGAGAGAGAGAGAGTGAGAGAGAGAGAGAGAGAGAGAGAGAGAGAGAGAGAGAGAGAGAGAGAGAGAGAGAGAGAGAGAGAGAGAGAGAGAGAGAGAGAGAGAGTGAGAGAGAGAGAGAGAGAGAGAGAGAGATTGTATAAAAATGTTAAATACTGACGAGTATGAGAACTATAAAGACAAAGATCAGACTTTGGTATAGATAAAGATAGATCGAGATAAAGAGGAAGATAGAGAGATAGAGAAAAAGAGATATAGAGAGAGAATGAGATGAGAGAGAAGAGAAGAGAGAGAGAGGAGAGAGAGAGAGAAAGAGAGAGAGAGAGAGACAGACAGAGAGAGAGAGAGAGAGAGAGAGAGAGAGAGAGAGAGAGAGAGAGAGAGAGAGAGAGAGAGACAGACAGACAGACAGACAGAGAGAGAGAGAGAGAGAGAGAGAAAGATTTCATAAAAAGTTAAATACTGACAAAGATCAGACTTTGGTATAGATCTACACTGTCAAAGGATTATGTTAACCGATTTGGTAACGAGATGTTTACATAACAGAGTCATTTGAATTACAATATGCTATTAATAAACATGTTTATCTGTCGCTCTTTTATCTCCGTCTGTTTTCGTTAACATTCGGTTTTCGTAACCAGACAGACAAGTAATATTCATCAGGCAAGAATGAAATGTTTCCAATAATTTCGTGTTGGTCTTGTGAACATTTATTGATCCCAACTCTGAATATATCAATCGGTCCATATGGTCTATTCTGATAACGAATTGTCCGTCGTCGTCTGTCGTCGTTAACTTTTAGTTTAAAAAACATATTCTCCTAAACCGCTGAACTAATTTCGATATTACTTCACAGGAATGTTCATTTGGTGGTCCTCTTTCAAAGTTGTTCAATTATTTAAATTATATGGAGAACTTTGGTTGCCTCGGCATCAGAAAGGGGGGAAAGTGCCAATCTTTAAAATTCTTCATCTCTAAATCTACTTGTCCGGTTCAAACATAATTTTGGTAAAAATGATCCTTAGGTGACCCTCTACAAAATTGTTCAAGCCATACTGATTGGTCGAAGAACATGGGAGTGATGCGGCATCGGAAAAGGTGCAACATGAAACAAAAATCCATTATTATGAAAGAGATTTTCTGATTTACTTCAGTGATTCTCTACCTAATTTGTTCCAGCCATATAAATTGGTTTCAAAGACATAGCAACCAGGCATCACCACAAAAGTGGTAAATTAAACTTTAGCTACAAATGACAACTTAAATGTTCTTTTGTTGGTCTTCTTTCAATACTATTCAAAGACTTACATTGACTGTAGAACTATGGTTGCTGCGGCATCAGAAAGTGAGAACAATTACAAAAACGTAAATTCATTCTCTTGCAGAATCCGCGTGTCCGATACCAAACTAATTTGGTAGAAATGATCATTAAGTGACTTTCTACAAAACCTTTTTAAGCCATATTGATCTGTTCAAAAACAGGGTAGCAAGGCGGCATCATAAAAGGGGCAACACTCTTTAATCCCATTCATATTAAAGTTCTTGCCAGATTTTAAATAATTTAGCATAAATGTACCTTAACTGACCATTTACATATTTTTTTTCGGTTAAAATAGATAGCCGTTAACTAGCATCAGAGAAGGTGTAAATGTACCTTTAGCTTCAAATGACATCTCCTCCAAAATCATTGGACCGATAATAACCAAGATTCACAGGAATGTACTCTTGGTGGTCCTCTTTCAAATTGGTCACATATTTAATGCCTTATTAATAGTCTTTACTGATAAGTTTTTTCATTTACCGTGTCCATTCCTTGCAGTATCATTTGCACTCCTGATCAAATTTTCCCAGATATTTACAACTAATTTACTATCACTCAGGTGATCGATTAAGGGCCATCTTGGCCCTCTTGTTTAATGATCATATTACCCAATAGCTCTATTGAAATTCCCCCATGATCATTCATTGCAGTAAAGTGTCTTCCTATGTATTGACTGTACTGGACCAACTGATGCATTCAGAGTATGCAATATATTAATGCAATATACTATTTACAATGATAACAGTAAACTTAGAAGTATAATCTACAAGAAGTGATTAAAAGTTTAGGCATTTTACTCCCTTCCTGCTACCGTTGAAATTTGCCCTGTGGATTAGGATGATATGCCATTTGAAGCTATACATTCAATTTACCCCTTTTCTGATGCCGCCTTGTAACTATGTCTTTCAACCAATCACTATGACTATAAAAATTATGCAGTGGGTCAATCTCATTAATATCAGACCAAAATACTTTAATGAGATTGTATGTATCTGAGCTTGAACTATAATAAAACTTATGTTTAATACAAAAAAAGCCAAATGGTATTCTGTGCAACAAAGAAGAATATGTTTTTTAAAAAAGCTTAGTTGATCGTACGTTTTGCTGGATTTCGTAGTTCGTCTTTACCGGACTCCAATAGGTGCAGTGACACTGTGTCAAAGACATAAACGGGTCAAACTACATTTACATACACAGGAGTGGCACTATTTCATTGACATAAACGGGTTTAAACTACATTTACATACACTGGAGTGGCACTGTGTCAATGACATAAACGAGGTAATGCTACATTTAATAACACTGAAGTGACACTGTGTCAATGACATAAACGAGGTTAAACTACAGGTATTTTGAAATAATTTTCTTTTAATGAATTATTGAAAAATTATAGATCATGGAGGCAAAGGATATTGCTAATAAAGGAGAAGTTGTTATTTCTGAGCAAAAATACACGACCTTGTTGAATTAGATTATTGCACATGTTCGTGATGAACGGATACAGGAACGCTATACCATATTATGTATAATATACGATAGTGGGGGAAAATGCCTCGCCGGGTACCTTCGTGACGAATGCATGGTCGTATCGAAGACGATTAAAACACTCCTTTGTAAAAATGTTTTCAAAACTGTATCTTTCATTGATGTCTACAATGAGTATGTGTCAGTAAAGAGTTACGCTATATACCTTATCAGATAAACCGGGCATTTATCAATAATTTTTGTTAAACTTTTAAAGGGGTTTTCTACGTCTAATACGGCCGTGTCATACCAAATACTTTTAAAAATATTGACACTCCCTCCTTAGCGTTCAAATGTGCGGGAAAAAGCATTAAGACTGACTCGCTGATGTCAGGATAAATGAACCAGTAGAAACTTACCCAGGAATCGATGTTCAAAAACTGAATAATGTTGAAAAAGGCATACTACGCTTTACTATCAAACAAACACACATATTGATACTAACTGACAGTTTTTGTATGTATCTCACTTTTTGGCTGATATTTTAAAGCCCTTAAGCATCTTGTGTAAAGGATTTCAGTCTAGTACCATTGATTTCACCAGTGTTTCAACGTCCTTGCAATACACTGCTGGTGAAGTAATGAGGCTGACTGAGTCCAAACAAGGCAAGATGCTGAAGTGCTTTAAAACTTCAGTTCCAGATGCGGTGAGTGAGGTGGGAAACTTTGAGTTTCACGGGCATATTATTCAGGATAGTGAGAAACAGAGGGTGGAATCCGAGAAATGTTGTGTACAGTTTGGTCAGAAATTGTTAGAGAATTTAAGGGAACGGTTTGCAGATGTTGGAGATAGTAAGATTTTGAGAGCATTTTGTAGTTTGTTTGACCCGGTTGTGTTTGTAAGTGAAGGGGAGGCATTATATGAATGTATTAAGACTGTCAGTGAGCATGTGTGTGAAGAAGAGTTCAGAGAGCAGTATGAGTGTTTCAGGAATGATGTAATCACTAACTATTCTAAAGTTGCCAATGATATAAACAGTGTGTGTCAGATTGCCTTGAGAAAAAGAGATATGTTGGATGTGTTGCAGATGTAGCCTACAAACTTTTGTGTGTGCCTGTGTCAAGTGTAGAATGTGAGCGAGGTTTCAGTGTCCAAAACCTTGTTAAGACCAAACTAAGAAACAGGCTGGACACTAGGCCATTGTACTTTTTGATGAAACTGAAGATTGATGGTGGTGACCAGAAATCTTTTGATTTTGCATCAGCCTATGGTAAATAGAAAAACATGAAGAGTAGAAGGATCTTTGGTTATTAATCCTCTTCATGTATTTTCATTGGCCATAGACTGAATCAATATCAAATGAATGTGAAGCATAATAATAAAAGAAGGAAAACATGTTTAAAGGTTTTTTATTATCATTTTTATTATCATTTTATGACTTTTCATGTATTATGTATGTATTTGTTCACCATGATGAACCATGACAAAATCACAATCATAATCATTATGACATAATAAAAAATGAAACGAGTTTAAAGGTTTTGTTTACTTATTTAGATTTTTGTTTTTGTTTAGCTGTATTGATACACTATATGACAATTTAGTCAATGGCAGAAACACCCATAAAGTGCTTAAAATAGGGTATATCAATACAGCTAAAAAAAAAAAAATCGAGCAGGAGGGGGATACCCCCTCCCGGACCCTCCCACCTTCGAAAAAATAAATTGGCCAAAAAAAAAGAGGTCCAGTGGAAACCCTGACTGTGATAAAGAAGCATACAATGAATTTTAACGGAAAAAAATAGTCGTATTATATGCACCACTTGAAACCTTCTGATATTGACAGTCGGCTTGCGTTCGCCACGTGGATGAAAGATCGACCGGATATAGCAGACAATACTTGGTTTTCAGACGAAGCGCATTTCTACTTAAATGCGCAAGTAAACAAACGTAACTGTCGTTTCTGGGGTACAGAGAAAACAAAATTGTACACGGAAACATCTTTGCATTCTGAGAAAGTAACTGTTTGGGCAGCATTAAGTTCTTCTGGCATTATTGGTCCATTTTTCTTTGAGGATGAAGACGGTGTGGTAGAGACAATTAACAGTAGTCGATATTTAGATCTCTTAAAAAAGAAGTTTGTGCCAGCATTAAGGAGAAAGGGTATGGACCTTAACACACTGTGGTTTCAGCAAGATGGTGCTACTCCGCACACTTCCAGGGAGGTACTTTCGTGGCTTGAGAGAAGGTTCGGTACAAACTTTATTTCTTATAGGACAGAAACAGTATGGCCCCCTCACTCTCCCGATCTGAGTCCGCTGGACTTTTCCCTCTGGGGATATCTCTAGAAGATTTGAAAATATCCATCAAGTGAGAAATAAGAAATATTTCAACGGACACCTGCAAATCAGTGATTTGTAACTTCAAGAAACGTCTAGACGTCGTAATTCAACAAAAAGGACGTCATCTGGAACACTTGTTGTAAAACTGACATATTGAGAAAACCTATATAAAGGCATGTGTTTAAGATAATCTTCTGATGTCATATATCAAATAAAACTTTACTCTGTCTACTATCACATTGTTACGTTTATTTAAGCGTGTTTTACATTTTTAGAGAAATATAAGCACCAAAATGATAACAGATATTATGAAACACCCTGTACATGGTGAATTAATTTCTTAATCCCTTGGTGTATGCAATAGTAGGATCGTACAGTTTCGAAAGAAATACTACTTAAACAAGATCATATCTGAATTGGTTTGAGTAGGTTTTTATACTTCATTAATCCTTTCACACATACAGAAGCTTGCCAACTCCTCCCCAACAGACAACTTTTGAAAATATTGTGGCAAAAGGAAAATTGCTCATAATTGTTGTTTCATTTTTAGAGATTTCCCTATTTAAGCGGTTTTGTTTTCGAAATCGTCTGCTGCCGATTTGTTGTAAGTTGAAAAGGGTTATGTATTATTAATAAAAGTGTCGCTGCTTTAGAAATAGAGACGGTTCCTTAAAGTTACATGAAGGTAAAACCGTGGCTTAAAGTCTTTTAAATGTTGATTGATTTACAGGTTCATGTATTTTCGATAAGCTTTAAAAGATAAGACACGGTCGATTTTCATATCAGTACACCGTAAGAGGAAGTGTTTCGTAGTGTAATTTAGATATAATTCGGAAAGAGGTTTAAGATCAAAATGGCGTCTGCAGTTAATATTGCCGATCAAGAAACAGTCGAAGAAAATACTCTGGATAAAGTAGGAGGATTGGAGATCGATAGTGAAGACAAAGTACTGGTATGTACTTATGGGTTTGACATAAAATATCCGTTGACGGACTTGATTTTAATCATTGAAAAAAGACGTTTGCATGTTAACAGAGTGTTGGAAGTTTTCTCGTCCGTCTTCAAGGGTATCCAAATAAACAGCAGAGTATCGCAAAGTAACGTGCTTTTCATCTTACCGCTGGTGTTTCATTATAAAACTGATTTTCTTATGGATGAGTCTGAAGTCTTCTTAACGTCAATTACTTCAACAACAGAAGACCAAGAATATGTGATCAGATGTTTGGAATCCGCAAAACGATTCGGGCTGACGAAGCTTTGACCTTGTCGTGAAGAAATGCCGAGAAAACGTTCAAACCCTGGACGAGAATATGGATATTGACGATAAAGTTGCCGTATTTGAAGAGCTGATGCCACACCTTCGTTCCGAAGTTTGCAATATGAAGTTTTTCTCGTATGATGTTCGCCCTCAACTCTGATACTGATTCCTTCATTGCAAAAGCACTTTATGCAGCGATCAAAGTTGTTTTTCAAAACAACTTTCAAGGAAAAAATAACACGTGTTCACAAAGTAAGGCGAAAATGTTGCAGGGATCAAAATTAGTCGTCTTGTTTCCTTGGGACACAATAAACGAACTCGACCAAGGATTTTGGTGGTATGACAATTACACAGTGGTGATGCATATTCTTTTAAACAAACCCGAATGAATCAGAACGGGGAAGGTCGATCCGGATGCCTTGACAGACACAAAACCAAACAATTAAAACATCCATATATTTTGGAGGTGGTACGTGATTGGTGAATGTTGGTCAGTGCCTATATTACATGTTAGCGAATAGCATATGATTGTGTGAGGCTTGTAATGTGAACTATTCGCGCTTGACGCAGTTTAACAATTTAAAACATCCAGAAACTCAGTAACCGGCAACTTTGAAAAAAAAAGACAAAATAAAGAGGGAAAAATATTTAAAACTGTTGAAAACATTGTGGCAAAATACGTCTGCTGTAAAGGCGTCAAAACGCACATGTATGTGGGAAAGGTTTATATGTTGAAGAGTGATGCTTTGTACATTGTACGCTCCTTTAAATGTGTATTATATTCTCGCAGTATATTCATAATAACTGTAACGTGTATGGGTCGATGAGCCATTATATATTAATCAATGACCAGAAATTATCGTTTAAACTACCTTGACAGCTGCTTATATAATCGGTTAAACAACCTAAATCCCAATGCATCAGCTTGATTACAAAATGTTCGATAAGCTTAACTAAAGGTTCCCAGGCTATATAAGCCTACAACATAACACCTCAGCCTATAGCAATCTAACACAGCAATAGCTCAACACTACCGGAATTAGATTCCCATATCTCAGTGGAGTGTCAGGATTTGCCAGGTAGGTTACTAAGATGAACAAGTTCAATGTTTACCTAACCACATCACTCTACTTAGATAACAATTCACACACAAAACATGTCAATGGCGGAATCAATCTATTTCTAATAGAATGAGTTGCCTCTTAAACGACCAGAAGCCAATTAACATTTTAAGTATAAATTGGCGGTAAAGGCTTGGTACCGGACCCCGCAAATTATGAGCGTAAACAAAGTCTTGTACGTTCGTACTACTCTTAGTTTGCAACGAAACTATTTCCAACAACATGCGGGTGACTTTTGATGCCTTTGAAGTTGACGACTTAAAATAACTTGCATGAAAAGGAAGGAAATGCACAAAACATAAATTAAGTCACACGATTAGCACATAATTGTTTCCTTTTTCGCAGTCGTACACATTATTGGTTGGAAGTCTTTACGAAACTAATCACCCCTGTCTTTTAAGAACCAAGTAGCAAGAAATAGTCCTGCAATATATACAAATGAATAGACATAAAAGACAGAGACATGCTGAAACTGAAATCAAACCAAAAACTTAAATATAGGTCTCTGATTTCTCATCTCAGTGAAACATAGTAGGAGAAAGGCTACTTTAAAAGTAACTATTTTAGCCTACTTCGACCTGGGACCGATTGCGTTGTGGTATGTCTCCAACTATTCTACATAAACCAAGAATCAACGCACAGGACACTCTGAAAGCTGACAACTAAAATGTTTACTACTAAACATTATATCACATTATTGCGAATTGTGTCTGAATCTACGGATTTTCCAATTTGCATATTTAACAGCATATCTGATATGTGGGCAATCTGGAATATGCGAATTGTTAACTATCGTCCTTTTTGATATGAAGAGGCGGTAGCAAAACAATGTAAAGAGGTATGAGATAGAGGGTCGAAAACGTCAGTTATTACTTCTTTTACAATTATATTATACCGGAATTACATTACATAGATGGTCCAGGAAAACCGAACCTTAAGTTATTATTACACTTGTGGAAGAAAACAACCTGTCTGCCCAACCATTCTAAAGGATCTTGATAGATATTGCTTTACACAGCTTCCTTGTGTGATATTGATATAACAGAATTTATATCAAAACAAACAATTGTAATCTTGGCTTGAATTGTGTGATATTGATATGATAAATTGTATGTCAAAACAAACAATTGTAATCTTGGCTTAAATTGTGTGATATTGATATAATAGATTGTATGTCAAAACAAACAATTGTAATCTTGGCTTGAATTGTGTTATATTGATATAATAGATAGTAAAAAATGTATTCTTGGCTTGCAATTTTATCATAACAAAGAAACCGAGCCCCGGTAACTCAGTAGAGACGCGGGCTGTCTGGGGTTGTAAGATCGAATCCCAGCTCGGCCAACATATTTTCCAACATTTAACAAAAGTTACTGTGACAAGCGTCTTTCGTCTTTCACCTGTCGGCTAATAGTCTATGTGGAAACGCAGCCAGTTGCTTGAAAAGTATATTGTGTTGAGAACTGGTATGAGAAAGCCATGAAACACATGAGTCGGTGAACTGGTCGCCGTGATATGACTTAATAATTGTTTAAAATTGCTGTTTTAAACCGAATTTGATTTAATAAAACTTAAACATAATATTTTATGTTACTTGCTTATGAAAAGTAACTTTGGACGCGTCTTATTTGATACTTGTTTGTTTTAATTCTAAGATCCCAAGCTTGACAACAAGCAATAACATATGCTGTGTTACAGAAAGAAAGTGGTGTTACAGGATGGAACTGTTTGATTACTGGAAAGGATTTTCCCCATATCTCTCAATGTAGCGATTGAAAACAACATAATTAGAGTGTCTATAAATGTCATGGAACAACTGAAAAAATCTTCTTCAATAACTGTTTAATATCTCTACATGCTCATAGGAAACAAAGTGTTACAGGAAATAATTTCAGTCGTTATTGTAACGAAAGCCTACAACAAACAATCTGTCAATAGTGGTTTTTAACACATTCAATGATAATTGTCTGTAAAATGTCAAAAAAGAAAAAACATTTACTTATTAAGAGACAATAAAACTGCAAAAATAATGTTAACAGCAACACAGAACAAACAATTCTACTTTTGAAAAAGTCGAAACAAATCATAGCCCATATTACATGTTGACCACTGGATATATATTCCATTGTTAATCTGACATTGAGCATTTTGGAACATTAAAACCTCTTTTAAAATTTGATAATCCCTATCCAAAATTAAACACATAGCAGCACTTTGAAAATAGTAGACAAAAATATAGAAAATCTCCAAAACTGACATTGTAATTATTGAAAAAAATTGAAAACATTGTGACAAAAGGAAAATTGCTCATGGCAAGCAATTTCGCCTTTTGCCACACAGTTTTCAAAAACCCTCTGCTGCAGACGAGTCAGTATGCGGCAAAGGGTTATGCAAGCACATTTCAGCGTTTAATTGTATAATTGCTTCATGTTTTATCATACCATGCTAAATATCTCTTTTAAATTTCGCATGTACCTATACTTCTGCGGATTTCATTTTAAATTGTATGCGTTATCCGAAGTTGATTCCCAAATGTCTTTATCAACCACAAAATGAAAGGAAGATTCAGTTTTTGGGGTGGGGGTGGAAGGAAGTGCCAATTAATCATTTTGGTCATACCAGCATTAGTCCCTGATTTGCTTTTGCCAAAATAAACTATTGTTCTTTTTCCTGCCACTCTATGCATACATCTCACATAAACATCACTTTCAACAGCCTCTTTTACATATCCTGGGTAAGCTGTTCCTTTATAACAATAACATATTTCCAAATACTTTCAGTCGGAGTTGGAACCAGTTTCCTTTTAGGATCCTTTATGCTTACAACTATTTCTACTTTCTCTTCTTCTCCACTCTCAACTTCCATATTCTCTGTCCTATTATGCTCAACTTCTACCATCTCTGTCCCTCTCCTCTCAACTTCTACCATCTCTGTCCCTCTTATCTCAACTTCCATATTCTCTGTCCCTCTACTCTCAATGTCCATATTCCCATTATATTCCACCTTTTCTTTGTATTAGCTATCCTTCTACGCGTATTATCTGTCCCTTTACGCTCAATGTATACATGCTCTGTTCCTCTATGCTGAACATTTACATTCTCTGTTCATCTGTGCTCAAGATCTACCTTACTTGTCCCTCTATGTTCAACGTCTACTTTTTCTGTCCCTTTACTCTCACCTTCTTTCTATCTCTCTTTTTGTTCTCAACTTCTTTTGTTTTTCTACTCTCAAAGTCTACATTCTCTGTCCCTATAAGTTTCACTTCTACATTGTCTGTCCTTTTATGCTCGACTTCCCTTTTCTTTGTCGCTTTACTTTCATCTTCTTTCTCTCTCTATTTGTTCTCAACTTATTCCGTCTTGTCCCTTTTGACAAGGAAGGGGTTAAAACTACATATACATTACGCTGGAGTGGCATTTTGACAAAGCAGGGGGTAAAACTGCATTTACATTACACTGGAGTGGCATTTTGACAAAGAAGGGGATAAAACTGCATTTACATTACACTGGAGTGGCATTTTTACAACGAGGGGGTAAAACTGCATTTACATTACACTGGAGTGGCATTTTGACAAAGAAGGAGGTAAAACTACATAAACATTACACTGGAGTGGCATTTTGACAAAGAAGGGGTTAAAACTACATTTACATTACACTGTAGTGGCATTTTGACAAAGAAGGGGATAAAACTGCATTTACATTACACTGGAGTGGCATTTTTACAACGAGGGGGTAAAATTGCATTTACATTACACTGGAGTGGCATTTTGACAATCGCATACACGGGGTAAAATAGCGTTTACATACCATGGAGTCGCACTCTGTCAATGACATAAACGGAGTAAATTTACATTTACATACATTGGAATGGCACTTAGTCACTTATATAAGGGAAGTAAAACAACACTTACATACACTGCAGTGGCACTGTGTCACTGACATAAACGTGATAAAACTACATTTAAATTCATTGAAGTTACACTGTGGCAATGACATAAACGGGGTAAAACTGCATTTAAATCGACAAAGTGACACTGACATAAAACTACATTTACGGTAATCCTTTTAACAAATCCTAGGTAAATTATCAAATACTAAAATTAAAAGACTGCTTATGAGTCACGCCAGGTTATGATTATACTCATCGTTATGCTTACAGCGAATACGTATGCAAATGTGTGCATATGCAAAGTCTCACAAGTGTCTTCACTTTCCGTCTATATATCTATACTTATACATTTTAGTATAATATCCAGTAGGGTTATAAGTTCCCGGCGAATGTGCCTTTGTGTGACATCCAAAGGAATATATACAAATCCTTTTCGTATAACGCGAATAGCTGAAGTCCTGAAGTAGCACAGTCCAACTGAAATAAAGGGGTAACTACATATGTACATGTATGGTTGTATTCATTTTATATAATATTTCATTTTGAATATATCTCTTAAATTAGAAATGTCTTCATGCTTTATTTCAAAAATACCTATTTATTCACATACTATTTACCTAGTACTTTATGTCATATTTTTTCACTTTTCCAAATAGAAAACAGAAATAATTTTTAAAACATGTTCGGATCGAAAATGTTTACATTTTCATTGACACAGTCTGTTTACTCACATAATAAGTTAGACTTCGTAGTAATAATAGAAATATATCAATTATGACATGCAAACAAACTACATATAAATTTGTCCATGATCTACAAATGAATCTTCTTAATGTTTGTGTTTGCTTTAAACTGTTAATTAGAACATGTGTGGAAATAGTTCAAAATACCTTTATAATATTTAAAGACAATGTGAAGAGAAGTCGGCTTTTATACCGAAGTTAAGAAACGTTCATCGCGGTAAGTGCCTGCATAGGTGACCCGCGATGGCTTAACTCCGGTACACATTACAATATCATTTACAATTTTCTTATACGTAATAAGTTTATTATACAAAAGCAGTCATAGTAGGAAAAATAGTGATTTGGCCAAATGATCCTATCTGAAAATGGCCGAAAAGTCGAGGCCAAAGATCTCGGGCCGAAACGTCCGTTGTTCAAAACGTCCGTCCACCTATGTATACGTATACCTAATGTAACCATTAGCATAACATCCAGTACAGTCATAAGTTCTAGGATATTGTGTCTTTGTGTGACACATTTGTATATATATAAATGTGTTGATAAAACATGTACGGATTAACGTAGTGCACTTCAGGAATGATTGATTGATTGTTTGGTGTTTAACGCCGCTTTCAGGCTCCTCAGAAAATGCATTGTATTTTGTCATGATTATGTTCGTTATAACTTGCTATAAAACTTGTACGCAGTTTTATATGCAATAAAGTATATTGTAGATGAATTTAGCTACAAGTGAAAACGATGAAATGACCTAGAATATTAATGCAACATTTTTATATGAAAAAGAAAACCAACTAATTAAATAATTTCCCCAAAGAATGACTACATGAAGGGTAAATTCAGGCTTAAAAAATGTTTGATAAAAGATAAACAAAATAACTTGAAACAACATATATTAACCATTTAAATTCCGAAAAGGACTTTAACTTTACAATTATTTACTTTCTAATAAATAACCTATTATCTCCATTGCGTTTTTTTCCTTGCCGTTTCAGCCAATTCACCCCAAATCTCCATCGCGTTTTTAACATTTATCCCATTTTACTGCTAAGACCTACCCCTCACGACATGAATGATCCGTGTATAATGATGTATATCAGCCAATGGTTGGGACCTCTTTATAAAATGAAACATTTGACTGAAATTTCTAAATGTTATATTGTGATTTTCGTGAGCTACAACACCTTTCGGTACTTTATAGTCTAGAAATGTCTCGTTTTGGGATGATAACTGATAGATAGCCACTTAAACTGTACACTGCGTAAAGAGGTAAAATTAAGCCAAATACATCCGCGAACGTGCTGATCTGCTAAGCCAAATAAACCCCTAAAAAAGCCTTCTTTGCGTAGAAATAAGTGTATACCATCACCAGAATGCATTGGATACATGACTTTGAGTTTAAATACTTTGAAAATGTATAAAGGGTGCACTGGAAATGATTGATTTGATCATATTGAGTATTTGACAGTGTTTGAAAATGAAAAAAGATCAAATGAAAAACCAGTTTCGACCCAGCCCGATTTCGACCAAAATGACGGTAACCATTCTGCCGAGTGAACTTTTTCTTGCAAAATACATGACCCCCACTTTTCTTTAGATTAATTTTAAGCTTAGAGGTTACTCACGTGTTTTACATGAGAAACGCTTAGAAAGTGTAACAATTTAGTTTTGAAACTGGTTGAAGAATTAATTGTTTTGGTGTATTGTGACCTAAAGATCTTTCGGCTGCAAAGATTGAATCATTCTGTGTTCACTTACGGGGCGGTCGGGATACAGTCAAATTGCTTGAACAATGATAAAACTCGTTGCCTGGAGTGGAGTTTAGGCTCATTGGGGTATTCGGCTATTAGTTAATAGCCACTTTAATATTTTTCCCCATTAAAAATAAGTTTTCAAGCTATTTAAAGTTTATTTGATTGTTTAACGGCACGAAACATGCATAAACGTGAAGTCTGGTCATTTCTTTAAACATGTGACACAGTAAAACCTAAATATGAAATGTATATAATTTATTTCACTCGGAGACCTGTTTTATGCGCGATTGCACAAAACTTGCCTAACTCAAGACGCAATACCTGGGATCGGGTGGCATAGGACTTTCGAAATGTCTTTGAAAATAATTACCCGTATTGTCCTAATGTTTGATTTCATTTTATACCATTCTTTGTTAATAAATACAATAAATGGATTTTTGAGGGGAGCTTCAGAGTAAAAAGAAAATGATAGGTCAATATTGTGTCGTCTACAAAGAGGTTTGGATACAGTCAAACTGGTTGAAAAATGATGAAACTGGTTGCCTAAAATGGCTGAGAATAATGCATAAATATTAAATTTGATCCTTTCTATATACATTTGACACAGTAAGATCTTAATATGTGATGCGGTTCTTATTTTTTCTTTGCGAAGATCTATGTATTGCACAAAAGCAAAAAACTTGGTGCATTCAGCAGAAAAACCTAAGTTTGGTAGTATCGAAAAATGGAATTTTCTTTGAAGACTATTGCCTTATAGACCTAACATTTGCTATTGTGCTTTCATTTTATATCATACTTTCTAAATAATTAGATTTTTTTCCCCATAAAGACAAGGAAATTGTCTTATACCAAATAACATATAAGAAGAGGAGAATTGTTGCAGTCTTACCACTCAGAGCGAGCAATGGCACCTAAATTTCCATTGTTTACCAAGAAAAATGATTTAACGCTTATAAAGACTTTATGGCGAGGTGATTAACCTTGGTAAAAAATACATATTTTAGTTACAACCGTTTCACGCCAAGCCCTCGACATCATTGAGTGGGTTGCTCAAGGCAAACACCCTCAGGGTTGTTCTTACAAAGTCAAAGTATACCAAAAACCTCCGCGTGACAGTCCCTACAAAACTGTATTTGCCTAGGAATGATTGTATACTTTCACCAGACGGCATTGGATATGTGGCAATAAGTTTAAATTCATTGTAGATATGTATAGGATATACTGGAATTGTTTGAAATGATCATTTATTTGTTGAAATTTTGACCTGTTTGATATGATCATTTATTTGTTGAAACTGTGACCTTGGCTTATACTTAAAATAGAATATGTTGAAAACAAATGTTGGCCCTGCCTGGTTCTGTGCAAAATAATGAGAACTATCTGAGAGAAATTATGTCTTTCTTTTATAATACATGTACCCCATCGTCTCGCTGAGGCGATTCCTTTTATTACCAACATCATAGGGTTTAGTTAAGTCATAAGAGGGATATTGTTCAGCAAAGACCAGTATACCTCTTCTTATCAGGGCAACTGTTTATAGACAGTCGCTTTCGGATCAAAAGGATGAAATCGTCTCACGGTAAATCCAGTCTTGGAGGAAGTCAGTTTATCAGAAAATAGAACACCGTGTCACGAGCCTGTCTGCGAGAAAAGGTACAAGTTAACATTTCTGAACAGTGTAGGTTCAGGCCTGACTATAAATCTGATTCGTCTTATCAAAATGTACGCAACCTGACAGAAGCTTCTAACAAGAGTATGCAAGTAATATGTGAACAATTCAGAGGTTGATCAGATTGTGCGGATCTACACTGTTCACAAACGCCAACTATTACCCGTTTCCCGTAAACAGGCTCCTACAATGAGGGACATTAGTGATAATTATATTATCTCCCTTGTCAGATAAAGACCAAGGAAGACCAAATAGTTGGTAGGTCCTTTAAGTTGGAATCCTTTGTCTTTATCGCTATTTCGCAATGAGATATTGCAATTACTCTGTACACATTAATCATGAATGTGTTAATTAAAATGATGATTCAAAAGAGAAAATTTACATAGCAGTGTTTAAATAAAACAAATGTGGAATTACTAATCAATATAATAACAGTTGGCCAAGAAAATGCAATTATAAGTGCACCATCCAGTGCAAAACAAACAATGATAAAAACAGAGGAAACCAAATGATAGGACCTAGTTAGATGTAGAGAGTATTAAAGGGAGATAACTGACCGATGTCTACAATTCACTTAATGACCCATCCGCACTGCCCAATCTGGATCTAGACTGTTCACAAAAGCCTTCTAGTACCTTCTCTCACGGACAGTTTAATATAATCCTCTTGATTGATTGGGGTTTAACGCCGTTTTTAAAAATTTCTCAGTTATATCACGGCGGCCAGTTCACCTACTCATGCATTGCCTGGTTTTCTCACACCAGTACTCCACACAACAATCTTCCCAAGCAACAGGCTGCTTTTCCACATAGACTTAGCCCATTGGTGGAAGACGAATGCCGCATGTCGCATTGACTTTTGTCAATCCTCGGAAAGAAAGTTGGCCGAGCCGGGATTCAAACTCAAAACCCCTGGATTGACAGCCCGCGTCGCTACCGACTGAGTTACCGGGGCTCGGCTATATAATCCTCTTGATGACCCATCAAAAGTGTAAGATTATTGAGTCACAATAAACGTGTATAGACCTATAATTTGATGGGACAGATAAAAAAAAACATTCCCCAAAGTACAGGTATTATATATATGCATATGTTATTTCCACACTAAAACTCATACTAATGGCACTCAATATAATCACGTAGGTAAGACGAATTAAGAGTACCCACAACATAGGATATGGAGCGCATATACTAATATGTAACGAGAATGGGGTATAGGTACACGTACCACTTCTGCAGCCTTGTTGTGAAATCCGACTTTTACAGCGACGTTGGTAGAGTGGTTTGCTTTTTTCACAAAGTTAAGCAACGTACATCGCGGTAAGTGCCTCCTGGATGAGTGACCCGCGGTTGCTTATCTCCGTGAAGGACCCGGTACGCGTAACACAAGCAAGGATCTAATATTCGCAACATATCAAGGGTTCTATTGAGGTAAAGGAGTGTTTACGCACACACATTACATGTACATGTATATGTATTGAAGGGCTCGTCTGATATTGATTTTGCCTTTTCCCACATTGGACGCTTTCTGACGCCTTTGCAGTAGACGAATTTAGAAAAAATTGTGGTAAAAGGAGAAGTTGCTTAGTTGAACGATTGCTGCACTTTGTCACATTGTTTTGAACTTTATTCAATGATTGTTCTCCCATTTATTACAAATGGCGCTATTTTTACCTAGCCTGTAGTTTACAATGTCGTCTGTTAGATAAATTGTATGGGGGTAGATAAGCGAGACCAGACTGTGCGTGAATCATACTTTAGGCCCAAATTGACCCTTTGTCACATTCAACAAATCCTCTGCAGACAACCGTGACTTTATCTAGGCAAAAATTAGTGATCTTTCTTAAAATGAAAGTGTAACTATTGAATAGAGTTGAACACATTTTGTCACATGGAGAAATTGTTCATGATGAGCAAATTCTCCTTTAGTAGAAATGTTTTTAAAAGTCGTCTGCTGCAGAAACCTCAGAAAAAATCTGTGTTTCGGGCAGGGTTAAAGACATTAAACGATTCCTCCTTTTTTGTTAAAATATTAATGGGATTCTCTCACGTCGTATACGACCGGGTCATACAAAATACTTCAAAAATGGAAGTTATACTTTTCATTACTTGGCATTTAGGATTGTGAGGTTAGCCTTATGACTGACTCGTTTGTGTCGATGTAAACTGGTAACATTCCCAGGAAATGCCGCAGCATAAATGATAAATTGTTGAAAGTGACGTAAAACACCATACAAACAAACAGAAACTAAAGCTAATTATGATAAATAAGCTAAGAATTATCGCAAACGTGATTGTAATAACAACACATAATGTTACAATGTGAAAATATAGCAGTATATCGAGAAGTAATTTCTTACATAGTATCAATAATAGTAGCGGAAACTTTCGAAAGAAATACTACTAAAACAAAATAATATCTGAATTGGTTTGCGAAGGTTTTAGATTAAATTCATACTTATAATAGTTTGAATGTTTAACAAAAGGCAGAAGGTTCTTTAAGGTCATCGTCACTATACGAATTGTATCGAGTTACATGAACATTTACTTCTAAATATTCATTGATTTACATGCATTTTCGCTAACTGTCGCACGACCAATTATCTTATTAATGAAACGAAAGAGAAGTTGTTTAACGGTGAAATTTTCATATTAAATCAGAAAAGGGTTTAGAAAAAATGGCGTCTCCAAAAAATACTAATCGTAACGGATGAAGTAGGCGGATTGGATCGAAAGTGAAAAACAAGTACCGGTATGTACTTTTGGGTTTGACATAATAGATCGGTTAACAGACTTGACTTTAATCGTTGAAGACAGAAGTTTGTATTTTTACAGAAGCTTGTTGGAAGTTTCATCGTCCGTCTTAAGGGATATGTTTGAATCTAAATTGAAAGGGAAAGAAGTAAACGAGGTGGAAATACCAGATGTGAATTAAACGAAAATAAAACATAAATGGTTTTTTTCGCTTATAGGTAACCGGTGTGAGAATTTTTTTTTCAATAACCCATGGACCTTTCTGAAATTAAACTGGCAAAAATCAATGGGGGCCGCCATTTTGGTTATGTATACAATGAGAAGAAAAACACGGATTGAAAATTATTGTTGTCTTTTTTTTTTAAAATCGATATTTAAGATCATTAAAGTGCTGTGTTATTTTCGTGTAAATTAACATTTGCATTTCCGTAACACTTCATCTTGGCGTAACGTCAACTGGAGCGACGTCGTTTAAAGAAAAAAAAAAGTAGTATCAACATGAAAGACACCAAATTCCTATACATGAGCTATAGACTTACTCTTACAAAGTATAATTATTTATAAAACATTGAGCCCCGGTAGCTCAGTCGGAAACGACGCGGGCTGTCAATCCAGAGGTTGTGAGTTCGAATCCCGGCTCGGCCAACTTTCTTTCCGACGTTTGACAAAAGTCAATGCGTCATTCGTCTTCCACCAATGGGCTTAGTCTATGTGGAAAAGCAGCCAGTTGCTTGGGAAGATTGTTGTGTGGAGTACTGGTGTGAGAAAACCAGGAAATACGTGTGTAGATGAACTGGCCGCCGTGATATGACTGAGAAATTGTTAAAAACGGCGTTAAACCCAAATAAATCAATCAATGATAATGAGCAATTGTTCTTTTGGCGACAATCATTTCCTAAGTCGTCTGCTGAAAAGGCGTCAAAAACCGTCTCTAATAGTGAAAGGGTTTAGCAGAAATATGACCCCTTACATAATTTGTTCCTGTCATATTAACTGGTTGAAAAAGGCAGTTGCCAGGTGGCCTCATGTTTTAACCTCGCTATAAATGTATTCCTTGATTTTCTAAAAGTGTTTACTCTATTATTTTCTGTTCGTAATAATAGACGACAGCATTACGAATTCCGAACATGTTTTGATCATGCAAAAAGCATGACATTAATATTTTATCTTCTAGACAATTACTTATAACTCATTTTGTATGGCCAAAGTATGCTCTTTAATTTTTAACGAATTATTTTTTCTCAAAAAATAATACAGTTAACGCGATCGTGTTTGATTCCGGAAGTCACGGTTAAACTACACTTCCGCTTAGAATACACATTCGCTGCACCTAAATAGTCCTAGTATTTTTTCGATATTAAAATGACTTCTACGTGTTATTTCAATACAGTGAAGTCATAATTATACTATCGAATCAATTTTCTAGAAAATATCAAATTAACAGTACGCGCATATATATTTCATTTGTCGGCAGGTACGTATAAGCCACGAGTATGAATTTTAGTCGTATGCCCATTCACTAGAAGTCGACCCCACGCTGTATAGAACAATGTTAATCTCACAAATATGCCACTACGCAGAGCTCAGTGAAATAGTCAGTGTGCATTTTAAACGCTCGCATCGCCGTATCAAAGGGGCTTTCTAATTATAGATCATGGTTTACATACGCGCGCATTCAGTTAGCTTAATATATATACGAAAGTAACGCTCTAACGTTGTATCAAAGTACCGTGGTGCAATGGAGAGCGTGTAGAACTACTAATCATGGACTACTTATGGACGCGAGTTCGAGTCCTAATAGGAACTGTTCTTTTTTTTTTTTTTAATTCTTATTTTATGCGATTTGTTAAACATTATAGATTTATAATAATTAATTCACTCACATGAAACATAGTTATAAGCCGAAATCCTGGTGACGAAAACAAATCGAACTAACAATGTAAATCTCACAAATATGCCATGGGTGTTTTGACAGACTTTACGCAGAGCTCAGTGAAAGAGTTAGTGTGCATGTTAAACGCTCGCATCGCCGTTGAAATGCTACATTTACTAAAACTGTTAACTGATTAAAAAAATCTCTGGACAAAAATATTAATAATATTAAAATAGACTAAATTGTGCAATATCATGATCAATTGCATTCATAAATTAGATTTTACAAATGTTCAAAATAATTCGTTACCAGTACTTCAGTACTTTGATTGTTTATAATTATATTACGTTTTTTTCGTAAATAGGTAACCCTTACCCTTGATACACCATCATTGACAAGCAACTGTTATGTGGCGATCAAGTTTGTCATCCAAAACAACATTCCGGGGAAAAAACCATGTGTTTACAAAAGAAGGAGACTGTGACGCAGAGCTATTAAATAATCTTATCGTTTCCTTAGTACGAAATATTCGAACTCGACCAAGTATTTCAGTGGAATGGCAAGTACACAGTGGTGATGCATATTCTTGTTAACAAACGCGAGTGAATGATCAGACGCAGAGCGGGGAAGATCGTTACGGAACTTCCGGACGCTTTGACAGACATCAACAAGAGTTGTCCGTACGACAGCGCGCTCGACTATTCCACCGCGTATTGATTGCTGAGACATCGTCTCTTATGTAGCTGCATGCAAAACATTAACCAGAATTTCTTGAATTAAAATGGGTGTTCCCCAGGGATGCATTCTGTCTGTTACACATTTTAGTGTGAAGATTAATAACATTATCAAATCTGTTAACCCTGGAGTTGAATGTTTTCTATATGTTGATGATTCTGTATTTGCTACAGATCTAAACATATGCATACAATTGAAAGACAATTGCAACAAGTTTTGAATAATTTGCAAAAATGGTCAAACGAAAATGGCTTTAAATTCTCTAAAAGCAATAACAAATGTATGCACTTTTGTTAACCTCGTAAACACCACTTAAATCCCGATTTAACACTAGATGGCACTCGTATTGAAGTTGTGCCTGAATTTAAATTCCTTGGTCTATTGTTTGACCCAAAACTGACTTTGGTTCCTCATATTAAATATCTTAGAAATAAATGCCAGAAAGCATTAAATCTTTTAAGCGTTGTATCCCACATGGATTGGGGTGCTGACCGTAAAGTCCTCTTGAGCCTTTACAGGTCATTAATACGATATAAATTAGACTACGCATGTATTGTTTATGGCTCAGCACGAAAGTCATACATTGAAACACTTTATACCATTCACCATCAGGGTTTACCGCTAGCCTTGGGCGCTTTTTGAACCCCGCCCGTCAAAAGTCTCTACGTAGAAGCTAATGAACCATCGTTAAATTTACGCTGAAAAAACTAGCTATGCAATAGTTCTTAAAACTTAAGTCTTACCCTTCAAATCCCAATCATAGATTTGTTTTCAACCCTTAATACAAGGAATTATTTTTAAGGAAGGAACGAGTAATACCGCCTTTTGGTATCCGTTACGGCCCAGAAGTTGCAAAACTTGATATTGATCTTGAAGACATCGCGAAGCAAGAGATTTCAGATGCTCCACCTTGGACTCTAAGTAATCCATCATTCATTTATGATCTTGCGACCGATAAAAAGGCCTGCACAGATCCTATTGTTTTTAAATCCAAGTATATGGAAATTAAAAATACATATTATAACTTTTTTATTTATACGGATGGTTCTAAGGATGCCAAAAGGGCAGCTGCTGCCGTAGTTCTTGATGGCGATGTAATAACATTTCGACCACCAGATAATTCTTCTATTTTTTCTGCCGAGTTAAAGGCAATACATTTAGCTTTGGACTTTATTAAATCAGAAGGTTATTGGCGGTATATTATATTTACCGACTCATTGTCTGCTATGCAGGCAATTCAGAATAAGAAAATTAATCAAAGTACTGAAAGTACTGGTAACGAATTATTTTGAAAATGTAATTAAAAATTGCATTTGATCATGTTTTTTGTTTGTTTTAAACTTGCTTTAAGACTTAGTAGTTTTAAGAAAATCTAGTCCATTTCATGATCATAAATAATCTTTGTCCATATATATATTGTCCTGGAAATGTTCAATATATACTGTAATATACTGGGTGTAAAGGATAATTGTGAAATATGTATGGGTAAAACAGGATTTATATTAACAATTAAACATGCATAATGTAGTAGCATAACGGGTAAAATATGCTAGCCGCACTGTTGCATACTATGTTTTTTTCATAATATTTCTTACTTTACCCTTTGAGTAAAACCTTATTGATATTTTTTAAAGCTTGTTTTATGGTTTGTTAATTAACCCTTTCCCACATACAACACATCTGCAGCAAACGACTTTGAGCATATCTTTGCAGAAAAATATCAAAAGCTTTATAAATGGAGGTATAATACAAAGGGGAAGAAAATATTATGGGCACATTGGAATTACTTGAATTGAGCAAGTTCTATTTCAGTCAAAATGTGTTCTAAAGATGTCTGTCACCCGAAAGCCTCTACACCATAGAGTAAAGGCTTCACTATTTGAAATGTGCACAAATCTTCTGCAAAGAATTTTATGTTAATAATGTGAAAAGTATAAATATGTTATAAGTGTCTCAATACTGTAGTGGTATGGATATATGATTTGCTGATCCCTGATAAATTAAATGCATCATGACAAACCTGTTGCGGATGGTAACAACAATAGATAATGACTAGCATACTTAACCCTTTCCCACAAATAGATGCTTTTTTTGATAAAACAAGCATTTTGACGCGCACCTTTGCCCGAATGACTGACGAATATAAATGAATGGTCTATAAAATTAAAACACTGTTTTCAAGTTGGAAACTGAGACAAAACGGTGAGATTTCCCCGTGTGCGTTTATGTGTTTTTCTACTATCATCTTAAGGAAACAAATAAAAATGCACAACGATACTTTCACAAATGTGTTGGCATCTCTGTGATACAGAGCTCCATACCATTACTTGGGTCAAATATGTTTCACTCCCTATAATAATTATTAAAGAGTGAATCACAACAAGAAGCTCATCAGCCCAAAATAAGGAAGGTCAACATGTTTTTAACTTATGTATTATGCTTCTTACCTTAAATAGGCATACCACTACCTATGTATCCATGTAACAGTTTAAACAGTAAATTAACAAATAATTAGTTAATTAATTACCTCCCTTTGACTACTTAAGAATACAATGCATTTATTTATTGGGTTTTACGCCGCTTGCACACACCTAACAGACCCTTCCGATGGGTTAAAGTTAGGTTTCAAGAATGATTCATTGACCAGTGTGTGAATTAAATATTAAATAATATTGGTAAATCACTTAATCTTGATGAACTTTATTATTTGAGGGAAACATTGTGTATCAGGTCCGTGAAGTTAGGTTGACGAGTGACGAATTGACGAGTGACGAACTGTGACATTTTTATAGGTCCGTGAAGTTAGGTTGACGAGTGACAAACTGTGACATTTTTTCTCAAAACTTTATTTCTTTCTTTAAGATAATGTTTCTAGACGAATAAATGCAAATTGGGCCCTATTTCATGTTTAATGGCCATCAGTCAATCAGAAGAGCTTCGACAATTCGTCAACTCGTCAATTTTGTTGATGAAATTGACGAAAAAAAATATTTTTCATGCAAATTAGGCCCTATTTCATGTTTCATGGCGATCAGTCAATCAGAGGAGCTTCTTCAAGTTCGTCAATTCGTCAACTTGTCAATAAAGTTGACGAAATTGATGAAAAAAATATTTTTCTAAAAACTTTATATCTTTCCTTTAGATAAGTATCTGGACGTATTGAATGCAAATTAGACCCTATTTCATATTTCATTGCGATCAGTCAATCAGGAGAACTTCTTCAAGTTCGTCAATTCGTCAACTTGTCAATAAAGTTGACGAAATTGACGAAAAATATATTTTTCTAAAAACTTTATTTCTTTACTTTAGATAAGTATCTGGACGTATTGAATGCAAATTAGACCCTATTTCATGTTTCATGGCGATCAGTCAATAAGAAGAGCTTCTTCAAGTTCGTCAATTCGTCAATTTCTCAATAAAGTTGACGAAATTGACGAAAAAAATATTTTTCTAAAAACTTTATTTCTTTCCTTTAGAAAAGTATCTGGACGTATTAAATGCAAATTAGGCCATTTTTCATGTTTCATGGCGATCAGTAAATCAGAAAAACTTCTTCAAGTTCGTCAATTCGTCAACTTGTCAATAAAGTTGACGAAATTGACGAAAAAAATATTTTTCTAAAAACTTTATTTCTTTCCTTTAGATAAGTATCTGAACGTATTGAATGCAAATTAGTCCCTATTTCATGTTTCATGGCGATTAGTCAATCAGAAGAGCTTCGTCAAATCCGTCAATTCGGCAACTTGTCAATATAGTTGACGAAACTGACGAAAAAAATTATTTTTCTAAAAACTTTATTTCTTTCCTTTAGATAAGTATCTGGCCGTATTGAATGCAAATTAGGCCCTATTTAAAAATGAATGGCCATCAGTCATTTAGAAGAGCTTCTTCAAGTTCGTCAATTCGTCAACTCGTCAATTTTGTTGTGATGAAGAACCTAGTAGAAACTGGAGAGACAATCCCTTGTTTATTATATTTTGAAATGCTCCTTTCTTTATATTGTTAGTACAATATAAATAAGACCAGTTACCAGAATCGCTATATACCTCAGCGAGCTTAATCCATGCCACAACATCCCTGTGTGTGTTTAAGTAGTGGTAACAAGTTGAAATTTATATTTGTTCAAATGGAGGGTTCTCTTTGCCAAACTTTACGATTTGTACATCTTGGTAACAGCAAAAGGACGGGCCTTTATGTTCTCTTTACTAGCAGTAAACAGCATTTGATATGTCAACCTTATTACAATGGGTTCACTAATGAAAACAATAACAATTTCGTCTACACTGTACGGATGTGAGCTATTGCATTCTATGTCTTCTTTAGATATCCAGAACGTTGCAAACTTTGTAATTATGTGGCAAACAATCGCAGCATTTGCACTGTAGAACACGTACAGATAAGGTATTTAGTCTGCTAGGTCGGTACAACATACAATGTGAAATTGAGAGAGAGAGAGAGAGAGAGAGAGAGAGAGAGAGAGAGAGAGAGAGAGAGAGAGAGAGAGAGAGAGAGAGAGAGAGAGAGAGAGAGAGAGAGAGAGAGAGAGAGAGAGAGAGAGAGAGAGAGAGAGAGAGAGAGAGAGAGAGAGAGAGAGAGAGAGAGAGAGAGAGAGAGAGAGAGAGAGAGAGAGAGAGAAACAAACATGACATAAACTAATACTGACAGTATTTATTTAACCCGGCACAAAGTACATGAAACTATTTCATACGTTATGTAGAAATAGTACCACATGTTTGTCATAGTTTGTAAGCAGTACGCTGTTCAAGTGCGGATTCAAGCCGAATGGAGCTTCAACATACTCCTTACCATTAAAAGAATCTAGCATATTGAAAGTACTACTACCAAATTTGACATAAGTTATTTGTTAAAAGGAATACATAAAAACCGTTATTCAAAATATGCTCAGTCAAACTTGTTTAAATATCTCTATTTCCACACCGTGAGCAATGGGAGAAATCAGTGCATGTCGTGTATGCAATTATTTGGGCGATAGAAAAACAAGCACGTAGCATATTCGGATTACGTTTAGCGTAGTCCCACAGTGGATTAGCAGATAACTGATACTGTAGTTTTCTGTATGACATAAACTGTATCGAAGAAGTTCTAACATTCAATTATTCTATATAGTCAGGGGCGTAGCTCCCTTTAGGCACTGTAGGCACGTGCCAACACATATTTTCTCAAAATGCCCCCAAAATGCAGCTGCGGCGATATACATCTGCGTAATGTATCGACCAGATCAGCCTGCGCTGTCCGCGCAGACTGATCCGACCGACACATTCCGTCTTAGGGTGAGATGTATAGAGTAGTTATTCCTGAAACAGAAAATCCACAGGAGGCGAAAAGTGTCTATCCGGGTAGGCCTGTGTGGCATGCTTAGGCTGATCCGGGTCGATACTTTACGCAGAGTCCACAATGTAGATTTTCTCACGAGACGGCATACACATTGATTATTGCAAAGCTACGCCCCTGATCTGATAGTAGTTTAACTAGTTACGAACCTTTGTATTAATACAATGTTTCCAAAAATATCTACTAGGAAAATCGCCATATGCTAAATAGTCTTCCAAGCTATTGTAAATATCATATTTATGTAGCAGAGAAACAACATCCGAAATAAACGCGAAATCGGAGAAGTAATAAAAACAAACGTTTGGCTGTGCAGTCCCTAAATATGTTTTCGTCAATTCGTCAACAAAATTGACGTGTTGACGAATTGACGAACTTGACAAAGCATTCTGAATGACTGATGGCCATGACATTTGATATAGGGCCTAATTTGCATTCAATACGTCCAGATACATTATCCAAAGGAAAGAGATAAAGTTTTTAGAAAAATATTTGTTTCGTCAATTTCGTCAACTAAATTGACGAGTTAACGAATTGACGAACTTCACGAAGGTCTTCTGATTGACTGATCGCCATGAAACACGAAATAGGGTCTAATTTGCATTCAATACGTTCAGATACTTCTCTAAAGGAAAGATATAAAGTTTTTAGAAAAATAATTTTTTCGTCAATTTCGTCAACTTTATTGACAAATTGACGAATTGACGAACTTGAAGAAGCTCTTCTGATTGACTGATCGCCATAAAACACGAAATAGGGTCTAATTTGCATTCGATACGTCCAGATACATTATCTAAAGGAAAGAAATAAAGTTTTTAGAAAAAATATTTTTCCGTCAATTTCGTCAACTTTATTGAGAAGTTGACGAATTGACGAACTTGAAGAACTTGAAGAAGCTCTTCTGATTGACTGATCGCCATGAAACAGGAAATAGGGCCTAATTTGCATTCAATACGTCCAGATACTTATCTAAAGGAAAGAAATAAAGTTTTTAGAAAAATATTTTTTTCGTCAATTTCGTCAACTTTATTGACAAGTTGACGAATTGACGAACTTGACAAAGCCCTACTGAATGACTGATAGCCATGCAATTTGAAATAGGGCCTAATTTGCATTCAATACATCCAGATACTTATCTAAAGGAAAGAAATAAAGTTTTTAGAGAAAAATATTTTTTTTCGTCAATTTCGTCAACAAGGGACGAAAAGACAAAATACATCACGTCATCAGTCTAATTCAACCACGGGAATTCCTGTATCCAAAGATGGATTGTTTTGGGGGAAAACTGTCTCATGATGTTTTCTTTTAATTGGCTGTTGTTTATTTACCGCGTCCTCGATTAAATGATTAAAAACATATTCTGCTACTGCGGAACTCAACAGTTCTTCTATTTTGATATATTTTAATAACGCACCAGGTTTAATGGATTGTGCAGATGGATCTTTTTCGCCCGCGAGCAAACATTATTTGTGTATCAATTCCGAAGCGTGAGAACTCGTTGTATCGTAAGAACTGTACATATCGGTGAAGTGTCAAATTAATATACGGTGTTAGGGTAATTTATTCGATCGCGATTATATTTAACGATCGAGACTTCTCTGAAAAATGTGTCACTTTCATTTTGTCTTACGATTAAAACGACGCACAGAAACTGTTTCTATTCGTTTTTCCGCTTTTAAATGCTTGATACGACGAACAGCAAATATCTTCAAAAATATTGGGTCAAAGGTCAGGTTTTTGCTAGCGTTACATAATGGGCACCTGTTTACTACGTTACTAGTCAATTTGCCTAAAACTCCGAATTCATACGTGCCTACCGACACATGAGATATATGCATTTACTGTTAATTTGATATTTTCTTGAGAATTGATATCTATGATGATTCGATAGTATAAACATGACTTCACTGTATTGAAATAACTAGTAGAAGTCATTCAATATAGAACAAAAATCTAGGACTATTTAGGTGCAGCTAAGGTGTAGTTCAAGCGGAAGCAGTTGTCTACCCGTGACTTCCGGGAAGCAAGAATTTTGTAATGGGAAGTAACTTTGTAAAGGTCATACGATTACGATCTCTTAAAAGTAATATTTTTTGAGAAAAAATAATTCGTTAAAAATCCTCTTGTTGTTAATCTCCTGTCTAAACTATCATATATATGTGCTACATCAAATGTAGTATTTTGCTGGATCCCAAGTCAAATGGGCATTCGCGGTAATGAACAAGCTGACTTGGCAGCAACATCTGCCCTTTCACAAGATATCTTGCCCTTTAAAATACCTTATTCCGATTTTAAACCTTTAATAAACGTTTTACTATACGATGATTGGCAAAGTAATTGGAATGAGAAAGTGAATAATGAACTCCACTCAATCAAGCCAGTACTTGGTGAGTGGCTGCCAACTTTACGATCCTTTCGCCGAGAAGAAATTGTTCCTGCTCGTTTACGCATTGGACACACATGTATAACTCATGCACCTCAATGTATTCCTTGTTTTACACAACTTTCAGTACAGCACATTCTTCTGGAATGTGTTGATTTCGCCCCAATACGTGATAGATTTTTCGAGGCTCAAAGTATGCGTCAGCTCTTTGAGCCTGCCAAACCTGCACTTTTATTTGATTTCCTAAGGGAAATTAATATTTGTAATAAGATATGATTATTTCTTAAATCGTGCTTTTGCACATCCATTACTTTCACTGATCCTGTTTCACATTTTGTCAGATATTGTTTATCTTTATGTTTAGAATTACATAGTAATGTTTGGCTTGTTGCCCTAAATCTTTCTTTACATGTTGTTTTATATTAAATGTTAAGTATGGCATACATCATGTTTGATTGTTTTGTCTAATAAACTGGTTATTTATATTTCAATTTTTATTATTTCATCATTTACAGTAAGTAAATTATTAAGCCCTCAAAATGACCTTAGTTGTCGACGGGCCTTAAAACACCATTCATTCATTCATTCATTAAAGAATGATAATTTGCATTATATGCAAGATAGAGTTATTTAACTTGATTATTTGCATATATGTGGTGGTTTGGAAGGGTTGTATAATGCAATGCATCAAGTATACTAAGATATGGACTCTTAATGTAGTTGCACACACAATTCAACCATAATTTCTAAGTAAAAAAGGCCATTATGTGCCTTATATGCAGGGATAGAGTTATCTTACTTCATTGTGTATGTAGGTGTGATGAGATATGGATTCTTTATGTAGTTAATTTAAACTTATTTAGTTTACATCGATTGCGAAACAAGCTTTCAGCTTATATTAATCACGCTCGATGTCTGCTTCCTGGAGACTTAACCAGTACTCCCGCCGTTTGTGTGGAAAAAAAATCAAAGTCAGGACCCGTCATCACGGGACTCGAACCAGAGACCTTTGATACGAGAGACAGACGCTCTACCTCTACACCACTGTCTTTTTTTATGTATGCAACACTTAACCATTATGTCTAAGTTAAAAAAGGGCAATAATTGTTTTAATAAGCTGGATAGAGTTATCATAAAATGAAACTATGCTTTTCTACATAGGTGTGATGGTTGGGAAGGGTTGTATAAAGTGTAAATGCAATGCATCAAGCAGTTTCTAAGATTTGGAATCTTAATGCAGTTGCATGCAAAACTTTATCCAGAATTTATAAGTAAACAAAGGCCATAACTTTATAGATATAGAGTTATCAAACTTGGAAAGCATTGTAGAAAGTTTCAATTCAAAACATCTAGTACATGTAGTTACTGAGCTATAGTGAATATATGTACTTGCATGCAAAACCTAATGGCCCTGTCACACCAGCACGTTCTGATGTGACAGGGTCATTAACCAAGATGAGACGTGGACTCTGACGCCGACGCAAAGGGTGAGTAGAATAGCTCTAAAATTCTCCGAATAGTCGAGCTATAAATCAATAGTAACACGTAAACATAATTTGCAAACTTACCTCACTGGATAAATACTTAAAAAGGGATCACATGATCTCTTCTGTGCGACATTGTATGAAGTTCAATTTCATTATAGTCAGAACTAAGTATTTCGATGTACATAATTTGGATCTGACAATCACCGCTTCTGTCTAAACGGGAAATACCAACGACGTGTATTCCAATCTTTTTCAAATCAGACCAAAATACTTTAATGAGATTTGAAGGTTTCTGAGCTTGATATTAATATTTATATAATAATACTTATGTTATAAATACAAAATAATGGTATTCTGTGTTTGAAATTTTATTATAATAAAGAATTGGTTTAAAACAGTCTTTGTTTTGCAGGATTTCATAATTCAACTTTATCGGAATCATATAGTGGAACTGGAACTATCTCAATGACATAAACGGTTAAACTACATTAACATACACTGGAGGGGCTCTGTTTCAATGACATACACTGGAGGGGCTCTGTTTCAATGACATAAACGGGTCAAACTGCATTGACATACACTGTAGTGACACTGTGTCAATGACATAAAAAGGAATAAACTACATTTACATACGCTGTAGTAACACTGTGTCAATGACATAAAAAGGAATAAACTATATTTACATACACTGGAGTTACACTGTGTCAAAGACGTAAACGAGTCAAACTATATTTAGATACATTGGAGTGACACTGTGTCAATGACGTAAGCGAGTCAAACTACATTTACATACACTGGAGCGACACTTTGTTACTGCCATAAACGTGGTCAAACTATATTTAGATACACTGGAGTGACACCGTGTCAAAGACATAAACTACATTTATATATACTTGAGTGGCACTTTGTTACTGACATTATGGGGGTTTTCTGAAGGAATTTGGGTAAAACTATAAAGACGTTCTCTTTAAATGAGTTATTGAAAAACAGATAAGGACATTGTGGTAAAAGGATAATGTTAGTAAAGGAGAAGTTGTTGTTTATGAGCAAAAACACACTGGCCTTTTTTAATAACGCTATTGTACATTTTCTTTAGGAACGGGCATGGGAATACAGCACCTTTACTTTATTATGTATATTATACACTAGTGGGGGAAATGACTCGCCAGGTACCTTCGCGACAAATGACATGGTCGTATCGAAGACGATTTAAACACTTCTCTTTCGAAATGTTTTCCGAAATGTCTTCTTCATGGGTGTCAAAAACAATTCTGTATCGATAAAATGTTACGATATCTTATCAGATAAACCGGGCATTAATCAATCTTTTTTGCTAACTTTTAAAAGGTTTCTCTACGTCTAATACGGCCGGGTCATACAAAATACTATGACGCTCCCTCTTTAGCGTTCAAGAGTGCGTGAAAAGCATTAAGACTGACTCGCTGCTGTCAGGATAAATGAACCAGTAGTACTGGTAACTAACCCAGGAATCACTATGGAATAACTAATAGTGTTAAAAAAGGCATAACACGCCTTACAAAAACACACACACGTAAATAATTAATGCGATAAAGAAGCATACAATTGTCGCAAATGTGATTATTATTACTACAAATTATATTTCAACGAGAAAATATAGTCGTACATGATGAGTTAATTTCTTAATCTCTTGCTATATGCAATAGTAGGATCATACAGTTTCGACAACAAGATCATAAATGAATTGGTTTGCGTAGGTCTTTAGACTGCATTAAACATTTCACATATAGAGACCCTTTTGACTCCTCTGCAACAGACAACAATTGAAAATATTGTGGCAAAAGGAAATAGCTCATATTTGCGGTATGTTTACGAACTCATCTGCTGCTGATTTTTTGTAAGTGGAAAAGGGTTATGTAGTATTGATGCTTTCAGTAAAACAGAGACGGCTCCTTAAAGTTACATAAAGGTTATACAATGGATTAAATGGAATGTATGGTCTTTTAAATGTTCACTGAGTTACAGATACATTTATTTCGATAAACATCAAAAGATAACACGCGGTCGTTTTTCATTTCAATACACCGTAAGAGCTTGTGTTTCGTAACGTAATTCAAATATAATTCGAAAAAAGGTTTTAGATCAAAATGGCGTCTGCGTTTAATGTTGCCGATCACGAATCAGTGGAAGAAAACATTCTGGATAAAGTAGGTGGATCGGAGATCGATAGTGAAGACAAAGTACCGGTATGTACGTACGGGTTTGACATAAAAGATCCGTTAACAGACTTGATTTTAATCATTGAAGACAGACGTTTGTATGTTAACAGAGTCATGTTGGAAGTTTTCTCGTCCGTCTTCAGGGAAATGTTTAAATCTAAATTGAAAAGGAAAGATAAAACGCGGTGGAAATACCCGACGCGAATTATAAAGATTTTGCTGAATTTCTCGCAACTATGTATCCAAATAAACAACATAGAGTATCGAAAACTAACGTGTTTTCCATCTTACCGCTGGCGTTTCATTATAAAGTGGACTTTCTTATAGATGAGTCTGAATTCTTGTTAACGTCAATAACTTCAACAACACAAGACCAAAATTATGTGATCAGATGTTTGGAATCCGCTAAACGATTCGGGCTGACGACAATTGAGACAACACTGCTTTGACCTTATCGTGAAGAAACGCCGTGAAAACATTCAAACATTGGACGATAAAATGGATACATACGATAAAGTTGCCATATTTGAAGAGCTGATGCCAAACCTTCGTTCCGAAGTTTGCAAGATGAAGTTTCTCTCGTCTGATACAGAAAACAGTGAAGTTCAGTATATGGCGAAATTTAGCAATGCAAAATACAAAAAAGAAAAGTTTTATTTTAATGGCAATGATGTGTTCAGAGGACAAGAGTGTTTGGAAACAGAAGTTTGGGGCGTTAAAATTACTGTTACAGTGAAACGTACATATGACCGACATGATAACAAATATTGTTGTGTGTTTTCCCTCACCAGGGCTACATCTTCCTACATTGCAAAACCGATTGATGTGGCGATCAAGGTTGTTTTTCAAAACAACTTTCCAGGAAAAAAGAACATGAGCTTACACAGTAATATGCTGTATTACTCAAACTTAGACGTTTCGTTTCCTTGGAACACAATAAGCGACATTAATCAAGGATTTCAGTGGTATGACGAGTACACAGTGGTGATGCATATTCTTGTAAACAAACCCGAATGAATCAGAATGGGGAAGCTCGATACGGATGCCTTGACAGACACGAAACCAAAGAATTAAAACATCCATACATTATGGAGATGGTACGTGATTAGCGAATGTTGGGCAAAATGCATATACTACATGTTAGCGAATAGCATATGATTGTGTAAGGCTTCTCTGTTCCGACTTGTAATGAGAACTATTAGCATTTGACGCAGTTTAACACTTTCAAACATCCAAAAAATCAGCAAAAAAAAAAAAAAAAAAAAAATAAGAGGGGTGGGGGAAGAAATATTTCAAGTGATGAAAACATTTTGGCAATAGACGTCTGCTGCAGATGCGTCAAAACGCAAATGTGTTTGGGAAAGGATCAGATGTTTAAAAGTGATACTTTGTAAAGTGTACACTCCTTTAAATTTGTATTATATTCACGCAGTAAATTCATAATAACTTTAAAACTGTATATGCGTCGATGAGCAATTACATATTACACAACGACCAGAAACAATTTAAGATTAAAATAACTTTCCAGCTGCTTATAAATTAACATTTTAAGTCTAAATTCACGGTAAAGGCATAGGATGGCAACCCGCGAATAATAGGCGTAAAAAGTATTGTACGTCGGTCTACTCTAAGTTTGCAACAAAAGTATTTCCAACAGCATGCGGCTGACATTTGACGCCTTTGAAGTAGACGAATTAAAGTATGTGGGAAAGGATTAGATGTTTAAGAGTGATGCTTGGTAAAGTATACACTCTTTTAAATTTGTATTATATTCACGCAGTAAATTCATAATAACTTTAAAACTGTAACATGTATGGGGCGATGAGCCATTATGTATTACACAACGACCAGAAATTTAGGATTGAAATACCTTTCCAGCTGCTTATAAATTTGATCACAGACTAATTGGCTAAACAACTGAAACCACGATGAATCAGCTTGATTACAAAATGTACGATAAGCTAAACTAGAGGCTCCCAGGCCATAAAAGTCTACAACATTACCGCTCAGCCTATAATAATCTAACACAGCTATGGATCAACAGTACCGACATGAGCTTCCTATATATCAGTGGAGTGTCAGGCATTGCCGCGTAGATTACTGAGATGAACAAGTTCAATGTTCACCTAACCACACCAGTTTACTTAGATAACAACTCACATAATAAAACATGTCAATTTGACAGAACCATTAACCTACTAATAGAATAAGTTGCCTCTTAAACGACCAGAAACCAATTAACATTTTAAGTATACATTCGCGGTAAAGGCATAGAATAGCAACCCGCGATTAATGTGCGTAAAACGTCCAAGTATTGTACGTTCGTTCTACTCTAAGTTTGCAACACAAGTATTTCAATAGCATGCGGCTGACTTTTGACGCCTTTGAAGTAGACGACTTAAAAGAACGTGCATGAAAAGGAGAAAATGCTCAAAACATAATTCAAATTAAGTCAAACGATTAGCGCATAATTGTTTCGCTGTTCGCAGTTGATAACATGAGTGAAAATTATTGATTGGAAGTCTTAATCAAACTGATCACCCCAGTCTTCTTTAAAGCACCAAGTTCCACGAAATAGTCCTGGACTATATACAAATGAACAGCAATAAATGACACAGAAAAGCTGAAAGTGAAAGAAAACCAAAAAATGAAATATATGTATCTGATTTCTCATCTCAGCGAAACAGTTTAAGAGAAGAGCTCTACTTCAAATTTTCAAAAGTAACTATTTTAGGCTACTTCGACCCGAAACCGATTCCGTTGAGGTGTTTTACCAAATACTTGTATATACCACGAATCAACGCACAGGACACTCTGAAAGCATTATTGCAAATCGTGTCTGAATCTACGGATTTTCCAATTTGTATATTTTAACAGCATATCTGATATCTGGGCAATCTAGAATAAGCGAAGTGTTTTAAAACTATCGTCTTTTTCGATATGAAGACGCCGTAGCAAAACAATGTGAAGACGAATGAGATAAACACGTCGGTTATTACTTCTTGTACAATTATATTATACCGGAACATGTAAACGATGGTCCAAGTGAACGGAACGTTATTATTACACTTGTGTAAAAAATACCTGTCTGCCTAGCCATGCTAAAGGATCCAAATAGATATTGCTTTACACAGCTTCCTTTGATTGTTTAATGGTTAATTGGCGCATGGAATTGGCTGATCCTGATCTAAAAAAAATGAAAGTCGTATGGTCTTCAAAACAACATTTTTTTTTGAAAATTAAATCAATGTATAACTTGAAAATGTAAATGTATATATATGAATAGCTTTTGTAGATAAGATAATATTCTTTGAAATTATGAACGAAAACACAAACCAGGTGTATTCTGGGATTGAATTGTGTGATATGATATAACAGATGTTATGTCTAAACAAAACAATTGTAATCTTGCTTTGAATTGTGTGATATTAATATAAAAGGTTTTATGTCAAAACGAACAATTGTATTCTTGGCTTGAATTGTGTGATATTGATATAATAGATTTTATGTCAAAACAAACAATTGTAATCTTGGCTTGAATTGTGTGATATTGATATAATAGATTGTATGTCAAAACAAACAATTGTATTCTTGGCTTGAATTGTGTGATATTGATATAATATATTGTATGTCTAAATAAACAATTGTAATCTTGGTTTGAATTGTGTGATATTGATAAAAAAGATTGTATTTAAAAAACAAAACAATTGTATTCTTGGTTTGAATTGTGTGATATTGATATAATAGATTGTATGTCAAAACGAACAATTGTAATCTTGGCTTGAATTGTGTGATATTGATATAATAGAGTGTATGTCAAAACGAACAATTGTAATCTTGGCTTGAATTGTGTGATATTGATATAATAGATTGTATGTCAAAACGAACAATTGTAATCTTGGCTTGAATTGTGTGATATTGATATAATAGATTTTATGTCAAAACAAACAATTGTAATATTGGCTTGAATTTTGTGATATTGATATAATAGATTGTATGTCAAAATAAACAATTGTAATCTTGTCTTGAATTGTGTGATATTGATGTAATAGATATAATAGATTGTGTGTCAAAAAAAAACCAATTGTAATCTTGGCTTGAATTGTGTGATATTGATATAATACGCAGTTGCTTGGAAAGTAGGTTGTGTTGAGTATGAGAAAGACATGAAACACATGTCGCCGATATATGACTTAGCAATTGTTACAAACGCCATTAAACCCAAATCTATCTATAATAAAGAATATATATAAAAAATATATTTTATGTTACATGCTTATGAAAAGTAACTTTAGATTCGTATTATTTGCTACTTGTCTTTTATTCTAAGATAGCTTGACAACAAGCAATACAATATGCTGTGTTACAGAAAGGAAAGTTGTGTTACAGGAGTTTCCACATAAAGATATGGTTCAATTGTTATTAATGTAGCGATTGAAAACAATATAATTTGAATGTCTATAAATGTCATGGAACAGCTGACAAAAAATCTTCTGTAATAACTGCTTAATATCTCTATATGCTCCAAGGAAACAAAGTGTTACAGGTAGTAATTGCAGTCGCTATTGTAACGAAAGCTATATTCTTCAACAAACAATTTGTCAATAGTTGTTTTTAACACATTCAATGATAACTGTCTGTGAAATGTCTAAAACAAAAGACATTGACTTAATAAGAGACCATACAACTGCAAACATAATGTTAACAACAACAAAGAATACACACTACTAGTTTTAAAAAAGTCGAAACAAATGATAGTCCATATTACATGTTGACCACTGGATATTTATTCCAATGTTAATTTTAGAATATGACTGTAAAACCATTAAAACCTCTTTTGAGATTTGATAATCCCTTTCCAACATAAAACACATATTCAGCAGCACTTTGGAAACAGTAAGGCAAAAATATGGAAATCTCAGGAACTAACATTGTAATTATTGAAAAAAGATGAAAACATTTTGGCAAAAGGAGATCTTCCAACAGCCTTTTCTACGTATCCAACTGTACTGGTGCGCAGGTCGATTTTGGTCTTCACTGGTCGTAAATACCACGAGCTATGTTAAACTGAAGACTTTGTTACGACTACAAAAACAATTGATTGATTGGGGCTTTACTCCATTTCAACAATTGTTCAGTCATATCACGGCAGCCAGATACCTATCCACGTCTCCCGGCGTACGTACTCCACACAATATTCAGTCTTTCAAAGAAGAAGGATTTTTTCCAAACTATCTTGTCATTCCATCAATGGTAGTCGAATAAAGCATGCCGCGCAGGCTAACCCGGGCATACATTTTTCGCTTCCTGTAGATTTTATGTTTTATGAATCATTACTCTACACCTCTATTCCCCTTAGAAGGAATGTGTCGGACCGGATCAGTCTACGCGGACTTCGAATGCTGATTTGGGTCCATATATTACGCAGAGGCCATTTTTGCCCCACATTTTTTGTCGCAATGAATTTGGTCAATCGTCGGAAAGAATGTTGGTCGAGCAAGAGTTCGAACTCACAGCCTCTTGATTGACAGTCCGCACAGCTACCAACTGAGCTAACGGGGCTAATAAAAGCAAAAGAACGCGGTTTGGTGTTGATGCTCTTTTTTTTTAATTGGTGGTATCAATATAGCACGCCTTTACACAACTGGCAAGGAACACGACCGTTTGTCAAATTTGTTAACAACAAAAAAATGTCAAAACTTTATTAGCTAACATCGATACAGATGTTGTTTTGTCCATATCGAATATTTAGCAGAGCTCTAAATAAGAAAAGTATTTCACATCTGCACGTTCTTTTATGACCCCCAAACCCTATGTTGTGGGTACTCAAAAGTATAGGGTTTAGCTGAGTCATAAGAGAGATATTGATGAGCAAAGACCGGTTTACTTCTACTTATCTAGGCCCGCATTCGGATCGAAACGATAAAATGGTCTCACGGTAAACCCAGTCTTTGAAGAAGTCAGTTTATCAGAAAAAAGTACGCCGTGTTACGAACCTGTCGCGAGAAAAGGGACAAGTTAACATTTCTTAACAATATAGGTTCAGGCCTGACTATAAGTCTGATCAGTCTTTTCAACATGTACGCAACCTGACAGGAGCTTCTAACAAGATTATGCAGGTAATATGTGAACAGTACAGAGCTTGATCCGATTGTGCGGATCTACACTGTTCACAAAAGCCAACTAGTACCCTTTTCCCGTAAACAGGCTCTTACAATTCACTTAATGACCCACCGCACTGCCCAATCTGGTTCTAGACTGTTCACAAAAGCCTTCTGGTACCTTCTCTCAAGGACAGTTTCATATAATTCACTTGATGACTCATCGAAAAGTGTAAGATTATTGGGTCACAATAAACGTGTACAGACCTATAATTTGATGGGACAGAAAAAAACCATTATTCTTCAACGTACAGGTATCATATACATATGTTATTGTCACACTAAAACTCATGTGCTAAAGACACTCAATAGAATCACGTAAGTAAGACGAATTAAGAGTACCCACAACAAAGGATACGGAGCGCAAATATTAATATGTGACGGGAATAGGGTATATGTACAAGTCCGGCTTTTACAGCGACGATGGTAAAGTGGTTGGCTTTCTTCATAAAATTCAGAAACGTACATCGCGGTTAGTGCCTCGATGGGTGTCCCGCGGTGGCTCATCTCCGTGAAGGACCCCGTACACGTAACACATACAAGGATTTAAAATTCGCCACATATTTAGGGTTCTATTGAGGTAAAGAAGTTTTTACACACACTCACATTATATGTATATGTATTTAAGGGCTCTTATCATATTGATTTAGCCTTTTCTTACATATAGACGCTTTCTGACGCCTTTGCAGTAGACATATTAAAAAACCCATTGTGGTAAGAGGATAAGTTTCTCAATTTGAACAATTGCTGTAATTCGCAACATTGTTTTGAACTTTATTCAATAATTGTTCTACCATTTATTACAAATGGCGCTATTTTTGCCAGTCTGAAGTTTCCAATGTCGTCTATTAGATTGGTTGTATGGGGGTAGATAAGCGAAATCATACTTGAGACCGAGCTGCAGGTTAAGGAAGTAACCCTTTCCCACATTAAACATATCCTCTGCAGACAACTTTGAAAGTATCTTGGTAAAAATTGGGGGACTGTATTAAAGCTTTCCCGGCATCCTATAGGGGGAATGGCACTATGTCAATGACATAAATGGGTCAAACGAAATTTATATACACTTGAGTGATAGTGTGTCAATGACATATACGAGTCAAAATACATTTACATACACTGGAGTGGCACTATGTCAATGACATAAACCGGTTAAACCTACTCGGGTCTAAATACATTTACATTCACTTGAGTGGCACTGTGTCACTGACATAAACGAGGTAAAACTACATTTACATACACTGGAGTGGAGTGGCACTGTGCCAATGATTTAAACGGGTAAATCTACATTTATATATACAATCTCCCGCAGAGTGACCGTTCCTTACACTCACTATCATCTATGCAACATGCTCAATGTCAAGATTCTTGACGAAACATGATAACTTTTTACACTTGTGACATGATCGTTTTCTAACTTTGCTAATCAAAAACAAAGTATTTTTTAGCAAAAGGCTACGAACTACTTTTCGGTAGTTTTACAAATTTAAAGATTAATACATCTGTTATGTAGGTTACCTATATAAAAAGTCACGTGAAACCCGAAAGTAGCTCGAGCCTGTGACAGAGGTAAATGTAATAAACCGATAGTGTAAGAGAGTGTTATATAAATAGACCTGACTTCATAATTCAATGACGTACCATTACCATATTTGGTAATTAATTACGTTTTGTTTAATGGCGGATGACAATCTGCATGTATTTGAGCCGGAAAATGTGCAGATATATAATACATAGAATTAATACCTTTGTATAGAAATAAAAAATTCAATTAATTAAAACATTCATTGACTACTCCTGGTAGAAACGATTGCGATGAAAACAATTGTGTAACGTTACATGTACTACATCTGGAAAATTAAGAGTGTAATTGATGATGTAGTTGTAAAGCAATGTGCCATGGGAAAAGGAGAAATTGTTCATCACGACCTATGTCTCTCCTTCAACCTAATCTTCCAACATCTTCTCACTAAATTGTTCATTAGATGTCTTCTTCCCATGCGCAAACATTCTTAAACGGACTAAAGCATTGGCTGAACTCCTTAACCTGCGACTTGGACGGACGTTTTAGATTATAATGTCTAATCTCGGTTCAAATGTTTCGCTTATCAACCGTTAAACATCACTATCGAGATAGACCTTAGATAAATGTAATATGTATGATTTATAATACCTTTACCTCATTAGAACTTTTACATTGTTGCATCAACGCTCCGTATCCTATGTTGTGGGTACTCAAAATGTGTCTTCTTGACATGGTCCTATAGAGTACCAATAACACGGGTTTTTGTTTGGCAATGTTTTATTTGAAAATGGATTAAAATCCCAAAGAAACAATTATTTTGTATTCGTAACAAAGTCCACTGAATATATCCCTTTAGTCGCTAATCAAACTAGATATGCAATACAATCTTCGACGAAACAAACAAACATTGTGGAATCTGCGTAATGTATCGACCAAGATAAAGTATCGCAGTCCGCGCAGGCTAATCCGAGCCGACACATCCCGTCTTCATCCCGTCTTAGGGGAATAGAGGTATAGAGAAATGATTCCTGAAACAGAAAATCCACAGGAATCGAAAAGTGTCTGTCCGGGTTAGCCTGCGCGGCATGTTTAGGCTGATCCGTTTCGATACTTTACACAAAGTCCACACTGTTGGTATTCTCGTGGAACGGCTCAAATATCTTCTATACGAGTCGTGATCGTCTCAAAACCAATCATGCGACCAGCGTAGATCTACATCGACCTGCGCATCAGAACAGTTTGATCCGGCGCGGTATGCATTTAAACGCAAGATAATTTTAACAAAAAATAAAGAGCATACTTTTAAAAAAAGAATTTATAAGTAATTGACTAGACAATAATAATGTTAATGTCATGTTTCGTGCATTATCAAAACATATTTGGAATTCGTATTGCTGTCGTCTATTATTACGAACAGAAAATAATAAAGAAAAGACTTTCAGAAAATCAAAGAATACATTTATAATGAACGAGGTTAAAACATGATGGCCAAGATGATCCTTAATCGATCACCTGCATTATGGTAAAGAAGCAAAAATATCAGCCCTTTGCTGATGCCACCTGGCGACTGCTTTTTCAACCAGTCAATATGACTGGAACAAATGATGTAAGGGGTCCCATTTCTGCTAAACCCTTTCCCTATTAGAGACGGTTTCTGAGGCCTTTGTAACAGACGATTTAGGGAAAGATTGTCGCTAAAAGAACAATTGCTCCTTATGAGAAAGTTATCCTTTTGCCACAATGTTTGATAAATAGCTCATGTATAGGAATTTGGGGTATTTCAGGTTGATACCACTTTTGTTGCGGGAAACGACGTCGCTCCATTGACGTTACGCCAAGATGAAGTGTTACGGAAATGACGTAACGTCCTTCCTTGGCTACGATACAGTCAACATTTAGGTTCGGGCGTAGAAGTCTAATGCTGTCGTTTTTTTGACGAACGGGAAAACATATTTCTTACAGAGTTCCATTTATTTTGAACTTTTCGTACAAATGTTAATTCCCACAAAACACAGCACTTTAATAAATATCGATTTAAAAAAAAAAAAAATATTAAAAAGACGACAATTATTTAAACAAGAAATATGTGAGCTACTGCTCACTAGTGATACCCCCGCTCATGTTTTGAAAGACAGATCAAAAGTTGAATTGCATCATTGGGGTAAAAGTATTGAAGAGTATGAAAGGTTAGAATGAGTGAGGAAGTGTTGGTGTGTTATGATAATTTGAAGGAGTCCACAGTCTTAATATTGTGACAATGATTGCTTGTGAATATATTGAGAAATAGCCCGGAAATGAATTGAGTCATACATAGCCTGATGGTGGGGTAAAGGGCCATAACTCCGTGAAAAATCATCCAACTGGAACGCAAATACGATATGCGCATCTACACTTGGTGGTGATCCTTCCTATGAAGTTTCATAAAATTCCAAAAAGCGGTTGCAGAGAAATAGCCCGGAAATGAATTTAGTCATACATAGCCTGATGGTGGGGTAAAGGGCCATAACTTCGTGAAAAATAATCCAACCGGAACGCAAACACGATATGCGCATCTACACTTGGTGGTGATCCTTCCTATGAAGTTTCATCAAATTCCAAAAAGCGGTTGCAGAGAAATAGCCCGGAAATGAATTTAGTCATACATAGGGGTAAAGGGCCATAACTCCGTAAAAAATAATCCAACCGGAACGCAAACACGATATGCGCATCTACATTTGGTGGTGATCCTTCCTATGAAGTTTCATCAAATTCCAAAAAGCGGTTGCAGAGAAATAGCCCGGAAACAAAAGTGTTACGGACGGAAGGACGGAAGGACGGACATGGGTAAAACAGTATACCCCCCCTTTCCTTCGGAACCGGGGGTATAAAAATCCGTGTTTTTCATGTCGTTTTATACATACCCAAAATATTGATTTAAAAAAATATATTAAAAAGACGACAATAATTTGTTTTCAATCCGTGTTTCTCGTCTCATTTTATACATATCCAAAATGGCGGCCCCCATGGATTTGGCCAGTTTCATTTCAGAAAGCTTCATGGGTTATTGAAAAAAAAAAAAAAAAAAAAAATCTCACACCTGTTACCTTTAACGAAAAAAAACATTTATATTTTTGTTTCGTAATATATCTATAGGTGCTACCTATTTACGCAAAAAAAAAACCCGCAAGATAATTATAAACAATAATTAAAGAGCATACTTTGGCCATAAAAAAGGATTTATAAGTAATTGACTAGACAATAATAATGTTAATGTCATGTTTCTTGCATTATTAAAACATATTTGGAATTCGTATTGATGTTGTCTATTATTTGTACAGAAAATTATAATGAACGAGGTTAAAACACGAGGGCCAAGATGATCCTTAATCGATCACCTGCATTATGGCAAAGAAGCAAATAGATCAGTCCTTTTCTGATGCCACCTGGCGACTGCCTTTTTCAACCAGTCAATATGACTGGAACAAATTATGTAAGGGGTCACATTTCTGCTAAACCCTTTCCCTATTAGAGACGGTTTCTGAGGCCTATGCAACAGACGATTTAGGAAAAGATTGTCGCCACAAGAACAATTGCTTCTTATGAGAAAGTTATCCTTTTGCCACAATGTTTGATAAATAATTATACTTTGAATGAGTGAGTCAATAGCTCATGTATAGGAATTTGGGGTCTTTCATGTTGATACCACTTTTTTGCGGGAAACGACGTCGCTCCATTGACGTTACGCCAAGATGAAGTGTAACGGAAAGGACGTCACGTCCTTCTTTGGCTACGATACAGTCAAAATTTAGTTTCGGGCGTAGAAGGCTAATGCTGTCGTTTTTTTGACGAACGGGAAAACATATTTCCATTTATTTTTAACTTTTCGTACAAATGTTAATTGCCACATAACACAGCACTTAAATGATCTTAAATATCGATTTAAAAAAAAAATAGATTAAAAAGACGACAATTATTTTCAATCCGTGTTTTTCTGCTCATTTTATACATATTCAAAATACCGATTTAAAATAAAAAAAAAAAAGCCGACAATAATTTTCAATCTGTGTTTTACGTCTGCTTTTTATACATATCCAAAATGGCGGCCCCCATGGATTTTTCCAGTTTCATTTCAGAAAGCTTCATGGGTTATTGAAAAAAAAAAAAAAAAAAAAAAAAGAATCTCACACCTGTTAACTATAAGCGAAAAAAACCATTTATGGATTTTTTCGTATTACAGACAATTAATTCTAAATATAAATTAACCGGTGATCATACAACATGAATTATATTAGTTACATATCCTTGCAATTCTTATCATTGAATCTTTTTTATTTAAATGATTAGCACGTTCTGAAATATTCTTACATATCAGTTATTAAGACGAAGTTTTTAATCATTATTTCAGAAAGTACTGATATCCAAATTAATATTTATCTAGACTCGTAGAGAAACAATCAATTAAATGATTTTTGTATTTCAAATCAACAATTTTCATTTCAACCCTCATTTGTCATACTTTCTCAATCTTAACAGATAGAAAACGATCTATCATTGAAAACAGGTACCTCTTACATGTAGCTTTTGTAAATTCTTCAAAACAAATGTGGGACTCATGTATCATAGAATCAAGATTATTTTAAGTATCAGACCAGGTCAAAATTCAAAAGTATGATCAAATCAAACAGTTCCAGTGCATTATATACATACTTACACTGAATTTAAACTCATTGTCACATATTCAATGTAATCCGGATGTATTAAGTATACGTTGACCATGTAACATCTAACCTAAGGTGGTTTTCTGTGAGCACCACTGAGTTATAAATGTATATTTATTTTCATGCAAAAACAGGTTTGTTCATAAGTATATGGACACTTATGTTGTATTTCCCATTTAGCCTGTATCCCAAATGCTGAAACTTTACTTCATCGAAGTCAAAATGTCTGGTCATGGGGATTTATCGTTATCGGTTGGCATGGTTTTCTTTTGTATGAAAACCATGTCTTTTTGATTGCAATATGATTCTTGATGATCCATTTAACTGCGACAAAGCATTGAGATAATTTAGGATGATTCAAGCGTAATTCGGTTTTAACGTTATTGGAACGTTTATTTTTTTTACTTTCCCTTCGAGTTTAACATCCCACATGTCAATTTCGAGCTTAACTTCTTCTTTATTAAATAAAGTTTCATGCATTAACTCGAATTCCACCTGTTTATATTTCGCATCATCAAACCCCTGATAATCATGAAAGTTATGTCCAGCAGAGAAGAATCTATTTCTTGAAGATTCCGTCCGCAGTCTTGGCATCATTGCTTCGTAAACGGCACTCTTGCACTCGGCATCTAACTTTAGGTTACTATCGACAAGTTCGGTGTTTTCTAAAAGTTGTTTTGCAAGCATCCCCGCCCCTTTCTGTAAGAGTGTCGGAAGTTTGAACATGCCCCCGTAACGTCTAAATTGAACAATGATATCATCGCCATCACCCGCGCTGGATAACCCATCTACCAATACATTTTCACATTTGTTCTTGAGATCATCGACCTTAAACTCATACGTCAATGGAAGGATTCTGTGGACATTCTCCATGGACACGCTCAGTTTTCCCGGGATAAATACAAGCCAGAAATTCGAAACGGATTATGCACCTAACACATTAATCAGTGTACATAGCATAAAGGAGTAAGGCATGATAGTGTAAAGACTACACATACTACACACACAAATTGTATAATGAGGCAGCAAAGGCGTTCCATACTACACGGACGGTCTAGATAAGACATGCTGAATGTATACGCTAAATGGGAGACAACTGTTGTTTAAAAGATTCATCTCGAACTCTGACAAGATTCTCTGCCCGGCTAACCGATCCGAATTGCATCCCTTTGTGCTAAATACAACTCGAATCAAAATATTGGAAACACTCAAATGTGATAGCTAATAAGCATTTAACCAGATATTTGCGAATTGTGCATGAAATGTCTAAATTATAGCCTTAAACAGAAGTTAAAGAGATTTGATATTTGGACAATCTGGTATATGCGAACTGTTAACTATCGTCTTATTCAATATGAAGTGACGCTAGTAAAGTATGTGAATAGACCTGAGTTGGGGGTCGAACATGTCAGTTATGAATCATTGTAAACGATAGTCCAGGAAAGCCACCTGTCATGGTGACCTTGCTGATGCCGAGGAAGCCAAAGTTCTCCATAGAATTTAAATCTCCTAACAACTTTGAAAACAGACCACTAAATGAACATTTCTGTTAAGTTATATTGAAATTGGTTCAGTGGTTATGGAGAAGATGTTGTTTAAAGCTAATAGTAAACGACGACGGACGGACGGCAGACAGAGCGTGATCAGAATAGACCATGTGGATCGAATGAGTTTGGGTCAATTAATGTTCACAAGACCACCAAGAAATTATGATCTAGGACAAATTTCATTCTGGCCTTATGCATCATTACTTCTCTGTCATGGTGGGAATTTTTTTAGATAAATATTTTTATATGCACTTCTGTATCTCCTCTTAAACGATCGCAATTCTACGCTCAGTACTTTGATAATAAGCTTCATACGATGTCACACAGCAGAGGTCATGAGACATCAATTCATCCTGCGAGGCAAGTTTACAAAATATGTTGACTTGTTATTATTGATTGTTAATATGTCTGTTAAAGTGTCCGGATGTGCCGGATCGATCTTCCCAGTTCTGGGTCTGATCATTCACTCGGTTTGATTATAAGAATATGCATCCCCATTTTTTTTTTTGTAATTTCACTGAATTTTTTTCTCAATGTCATTTTAGGTGTTCCAATGTTATTGTGTATATGTTTGTTGCAGACGACGACTTTTGTCACAATATTTACAGATATTTTCAATAACTAAAGAGTTTTTCAATTATTTTTCCTATATATTTTCAAAGTCGTTGCTGTTTTTGTTTGTTTATTGTTTTTTCTTAGCCTCCTTTTAAAATCATATAAATGTAAAAAATTATTAACACTTGTGAAACCTTTAAAACCTTTTCAAGTTCGACACCAGATGCAGCGGTCATGGATGATTGATTTTCGGCAAAACACCTTTCATAGCCTAGTACTGGCTTGTTTACCCAGGGAGCATGATATAACTGAAAATAATGGTGAAAAAGGTGTAAACAGGATTTAAATTGATTTACCATAGGAAAAACCTTAGAATTTGTATTTCATTTTACATCACTGGAAAATTTATAATGTATAATATAAACCTTATATACTAACATATATTTACTAAAACATATTTATTGTAAGGTATAAGGAAGGATTGCCACGACCTTCAAATATATATGCACGTGGCTAATAAAAGTTATATATTTAAAAATAAATATATACAATTTCTTCCTTCGCTTATCGTTTCTTTTGTTTGGTGAAATTATTGGCCATAAAGCCCGAGAGCCCAAAGACCCGCAAACATATCAAGTTTGTTCTGAAAAATTCACTCGACAAAAAAGATTACAGTACAGTCCGGGAAATAGCGGTTTACGATCATTTCAACAAACTATGACGCAAAGCATGTGACGTTTCATTGAAAGTATATATTTTTTATAAAGTATTGCTGAAATATAAAAAAATACCTCAATGTTTTAAAGTCATCGCCTGCTACAACAAAACATGTCAGCAGATGGTAAAGCGTTTTACAATGGATCTACCCTATTGAAATTGAAGCAAACTTGATATGAAATCAAATTTAACATTATATCATATGCATTTATTTATTTTTTACATCATGTTAATGTACACAAAATATCATTCTTTAATATAGGAAAGGACCCTTAAAATGTCTACAGGAGAAACGGTTTACAATTTAGAAACATGATAAATTGCTGCTCTTACATATACAACACATATTTTAATACAAATGTTTACTCTGGTCTAAATTAGTGTCATTGCACAGTGTACCGTGCAAGGGCGAGATTAAGATACCACTTCTCTGTACATTGTCTCTGTTTATCTGCCGTCATACTTAATTGGTGCTAGTAAGTGCTTATAGACAGGTGACAAGTTGAACAAGGATATTCTATTTTTTGGAATGTCTGATCTCATTTTTAATTTAAAATGAATTAAAACAAAATATCAAATGAATCGTACAATTGGGCTACTTATCTTGAAATACCTTCAAGTTTTATGTCACTTTTCATTTGTGTCCAACCAACAGAATGATCTGTTTTTCAACAATATGAATAGTGGTTGTCTCATTATGCTGTAAAATTAACCACAACAAAATCACAGTGACTAAAACACTTTAAATAGTTACATAGAAGTCATGTCTGGCTAGTTTGGATCTTAGTGCATCCCCCTAACGGGATCCAATAGAGGTATAATGGAAAAAACCGTCGTAGGACTAGATAGCTTTGGCTTGTTGTCAGAAGTATATATATATATAGGTCCAATTCTCTACTACATGACAGCAGGAAGTAGAGATTTCATATGCATAGATGCGTAGACTGTGAGTTGACATGACTGCCCTGACCGGTTTTGTTCAACAGAGATCGAATCTTCAGAGACAAATTGTCTGTCGTTAAAAGTAAACACAATGTTTACAGTTGATCACTCAGCCATTTGCCCTTTCAATTGTGATAATATTTAGTTTACTTATCTATGAATGTAACTATGGCAAGGAAAATAGATATACAGTGAAAGTGATACAGTTCAGTATATATTCATGACAGTAGCACTATGAGTTTCTTCCAGATATTTGCACAACATAGAACTTCTGAAAATATGTGCATCATGGGTATTAGTCATGGATATGCATTTATACTACTAATTAAACCTGCAACAACAACATTTAACATACGATAACATAATAAGAAAATATCTCCATTAATCTTATCACTGTCAGTTGCCTTTGAATATTTTGTAAATGTGCTTCAAATGCAAAGGAACAGTGAATTTTAATAACCTAGTAAACATCATCTTGTAATTCTTAATATGTGATTGTATGCCTTTCCCAATTAAAAAAAATCTGCAAGACATTAAGGCAAAGGTGTCGAAAAACTCTACAAATAAAAGTTTAATTAGTGAGAAACGTTGAAAACATTCAAGCGAAAGAAGAAATGTCTGTACGCGGGAAAGGAATAAGTGATTAAAATTTAATTTTTAAAATGTTAGGGTAAGAAAAAAATCTCACAACTACAATCTCCAAACTCTAAAAGTGAAAATCAGTCCATAATTGTATTAAATTATTTCTCGTAACATGTTCTGCACATGACATAGAGAGTATAATATCAAATGGGCCTATAGATGAAATGTTTATGTCCAATTCGAGCAATTTGTGTCTTCATCTACATGAGAATAGATGGTGTAAGTCTGGATATGTTCTGTTCATGTTATTTCGTATTTAACTGGGTTTTCAGCCAATATAGCAGTAATTACAGACGAGATGATGGACAAACACCAGATAAATTCTGTCTGTGTGTTATGGAGTTGATATTTAGTGAAACAAAAGAAACATTTTCGCCTCTTTAGTTAACGTCGAACTAATGAATACACGTGTAAATCATGAATAATTCTAATAATCAGTAAACCCACTGCTCAATCATCTCACCAACTTATTTGGTCAAATCGAATGTGAACGGGCAACACACATGACAGTATAGTGTGACTGTCCATCTTACAAAACATGTCCTCTTTTCGATCAAATACAGTTTTGCTACCGACTTTACATGTTGAACCGTAATAGTTGAAACTTTCATTTTAAACATAAAATCTCATACATCATACGTTCCTGTTGAAAAAATATTGAATGTGCATGTACATGTTTTTTTTATGCTTCCAAATGGGCCGTTGCTTGGCCATCGGCTATGAATAGACATTATATTGTTTACCTACACTTACTATCACAGGTTACTTGGACATTAACGCTGTGATAATTGTTTCGATAAACGAATTCTTTCTCACCAGAGGCTGGAGGGGAAATTATCAATACATGAGTACAGTCTATCCACCCAATCACCCGCTAAAAAAACGCGATTTTGTCGCAAAGGGTGTCAAAAATCTGTGAAATCATCCTCGATGCTTTCCTTTTATCTACTCCGAAAGCATCACAGACGGTCTGGATAAAATTGCCACTGGCAAGAAAACGAAGAGATATCAAAACTTATTGTTTTGTTGTGAGTGCATGTGATCTCTTCGTCGGTCGTTCGATGCGTGGTCTCAACATCTCACACAATCTTAGTTATTGTTCCCAAACCTGTACCAAGTCCTCATCTCCGCACCCGACATATGCACATTAATGTTAGTTTGGCGATTTTGCCGATTTAATAAAAGGAAGGCAGCCATATATATCCCGTGGTTAAACCTAGGATAAATAGTTAACCAACCCAAGGACCAGGGTTAAAGTCATCCGCATGTTATCCAAGTTCGAACAACCGCTATCCGTTTTTTAACAAAATTTGATAACTTTAACCGGAATTTAAACTAGGGTTTTGAACAACAGGCCCCTGGTGGTCATGTTTTTTCCGGATCAGAATAATTTGAACACTGTTAGTAGAGCGTCACCCAAGGAACGTCTTTGCCAAATTATTTTCAAATCTGGCCAGCACTTTTGAACAATAATTTTCACTATATAGATATTAGGAAGACAAACTCCGCCCCCTTGGTGGCCATTTTTTTAACGGATCGGATTAATTTGAACAATCTTGGGAGAGGGAGTCAAAGAACATTCGTGCAAAACTAATTTTAAAATCAGGAAAGAACTTTTGGACAGAAATTGACATGGCAACTAGAGTTTCGCGTGTAATTCAATTATTTGAACAACTTTGAAATGGTACCACCCAATGAACATCCTTGTAAAGTGTAATCAAAATTGGCCAAGCTGTTTAATATGACTGACAAAGAATGGTTACAATAACTCACTCTGAGCCTTTGGCTCAGGTGAGCTAAAAATGAAGGATCAATTTAACAGCGTGCTAGAGCCCCTGCTGGATGAATTATCATCAGGCATGAACTCACCAAGGAAAAAACGGAAGGTCGAATCCAAATTTCAAGACTCGTTGAATATTTTGAGTCAGTAAAGTTGCATCTGTGTACAGTGCGCACGAGTTTACCCACCCCCCCCCCCCCCCCTCCCACCCACTTTGTCTAAACTAATGGGACATCTTCCACCGTCTTAGGAATTCCTGGATACATCACTGAAATGTTGTCAGGGTTATTTTCAGTTAAAGACTTTCTGACAGAAACGATTCATGAAGATTGTTCAAGTAGTCAGTCGCGTTTGCTTTTTCTTTCCTGTTACACATTTGTTGGTGTCTGCTTTCAAAGGTTGTTCCCGACTGTTATCATCCCGAATATAGAAATTCATTATAAGCGATTCAAGCTGTTTAGGAACACGTTTGGGACATTTTAGTTTAGTCATATTTAACAGATTCTGGTCGATCATCTTGTTTATACACAACCTGCATACCCCTGTCCACTTGTGTTTTATACAGGGACATCGGAATGTCTTAGCTATTGCTCCCCGATGCAATGCAAGCAAGGCAGTGACGTTTCTTCTTTGACAGGAAGCTTCCTGATGCCTTTATAGCTGAAATGACGGCATTACTTTATCATTAAATACCATCGAATAAGATTTCTGAGCTTTGTTGTTAGTGTAGTGTATCTGCCAATGAATCAATTTACTTATCTGGAGTATATGCATGGGTTGCTTTCAGCGTTTGCATTCATCCGTGTGATGTTCCTGTTCCGTGTTTTGACTTTCTTCTTTAACTCTATGTTTTTCTACTATAACTCTTACTTTCTTTTAGATTTTCATCCGTAAGTTTTAATAAAACTTTAAGCATTTGCTTTTATGACAGGAAACATAATGATCAAGGGAAATTGTTCTTGTTCTAATTGGTCCGTACTTAAGAGAGTCCAATCTAGCGCTTTCATAAACACTCGTTTTACCAAACAGTTTGAATGTCTGCATTTTGTTGTTGCTTTCTCAGCCTAGACAGTATTTTTCTGAACTTATTCTTAAAGTGTCTTCCTTCCCCCTTCTTTTGGACAGCTTAGCAGCAGGCGTGCAATTACGTTTCTGTCGAACCTTCTCATTTTCTAAGCATTCCATTTTGCTGTTTGCCGCTCTCTATATGCCTTTTGGATTTCGGCCCTGGATTTTGCGATCGTTACTCTTTCTTTAGTAAAAAACCCCAGAAATGTAAGTAAAGTATGCATGTATCGTTACCATTACGGAAAAATGGAAAGGAATCTGATTGTGAACTACTCATATTTGAGTAAAACCTGTGCTTGGAAATTGTAAAACAAAATAACTGATTTATATTAGCAATTATGATTGCGATGTGCATCATATTATATATTTTCTATATTAAAGACAAAATTTGCTTAAGATATACCAAACATCTTGAAACTTGTTTTCAGACTTCAATTGAAAGACCGCATAAACAGAATTGTCGATAATGTATCAATTGCTTACATAAATGCCCATCTATAACGTGATGCTTACGTATCAATAGTTTAAATACACGTGTTTACTTCAGTGCATGTGTTCGATACATTGTAATATATCACCATTTTAACCTTAATCGTGGCCGCATCGGTTGCGGGTTCGATCCCCTGCCGGGTCATATCAAAGTAGAAAAATGGTAGTAATGGCTACCCTTCTTGGCGCTCAGGATTGCCATTACGACTGATTTCATGATAAATGGATCAAAAATACTGGTAACTTATCCATGAAACACCGCGATATAACTGAAAACATGTTGGAAGCGACGTAAAACACCAAACAATTAACCTTTCGTATATCCAGAATAGTTTTATTGGAACTGTATCATATTCAAACTGCACAATATACACCCGTTTAGGAGATCATGATTCTGGGAGGAAAAATAATGTAAACAATGTTAGTAAAATGACGGTTGAATTATATTTTAATTATGCAAAGCTACATGTAGCAAAACGGTATTCCTGAGAAAGGTTCACGTATGTATATTTTCTATATATCCTATCAATATCTAAAAAATGATACGCGGTTGATTGTAGCAGCTGTCACTTAACGTTACCCTGTACCATGGTCAATTCTATATAAACATCGTATTGGTGATTGATTAGCACCCGCGTAACGTTTGTTTAAAATGAACTGCAACTGATGAAACTTGATTGTGTTTATGAATATGGAAGTGTCAGGACAAGCAAAATCTTTTATTTCCTGGCAAATGTTAATCTAAATTGAATAATTTTACATCTTCAATGTTACAAAATGCATTGTTTTAGATGCAAAAGTCGTCCGTTCATAGATTGATAACGTATGTATCAAAGACCTAGCGTCAAAATTATGCAAATACAATACCAACGGTTTTTTAACAAGTATGATGGTCTCTCTATATTATTGCATACAATGTACGGTAACGCCATATCGTATGGAAGCACAGACAGAAAACAATGCACCAAATTTACAACTGGGGTCAGTAACGTATGTATCGCTTTGCTTTCATTTAATGCATGATGCAAGTGTATGAGATTCTTTTTTAAAGAGTAGAGGTAAGTATGTGCGACTATATAAACTTAAGGTAACAAATGTATACTGTGACTATGCATGCAGGTTTGTTAGTGTTGTCATCGGAACTCAAGGCCGGTACACTTTTTTTTAATTTAAGTCCGTGTTACATGATACTAGAATCATTGAATATTTAGCTGGAGTCAAAGCACTATATATATGTCTTGTAAGTCGTTTGATTGACAACACAACAGTACTTATTCTAGACATGAATAAGTTTGTTATTTTCTTTAAGGATGCCTTACAAAACCCAAACTTGTACATGGATGGATACCGGCTCCTATTTAGTTAGGAAACAGAACTCAATAAAGGTGAAATGTTTAATTCTTTGACATCCAAGTGGGAGCATGATGACACAGTTGAATTATTCCTCCGACTTATAACGAGCACAGCTCGTTTCTTGCGGAGCAAGAATCTTGCTTTACACGTTTTGAGGTTTAACCTTAATAATGAGAAATATCCTATATTCAGTTTCCAAACAATTTGAATGCAAATTTCCTACGGCCCGGCTCGTGAAATCCCAGTAAAATTACATAGAACAAAGCAGAGAATCATGACCGACATTTATCCACATCCGGCCGACGTCACATCCGTCCAAATCCAGCTGGTTTCCGAGATAACGACAACAACTGTTTTGTTTACAGTAAAGGCTGACAACCAGAAACTATCGGTGCGAGTTTCTTTGCTTTAGGTAAGAATTTTTATCTCCCTCGTTTTCCCTCGAATAACATAAATTAACACAGAAAAGTTAATTATGGCGTTCTTGTAGTTACAGATATAAAATCTAGCTGTATTTTAAATCTGAGAATCAGCGATGTTTTGCATTCACTGCCGGATGTTCGTGGCGATGGGTTTTTTGTTTCACTGTCTCATCTAAGATGCTCTTCGTGGTAAATTTCTTTCACCCTCAATGTTACGCAGACCTACTAAAGTCGTCAGTCCTTCTGACAATAACTCCTTCGGACTGTCAAAGATCAATGTAATATTTGGGTGAACATACACCTTGTGACCAAAATCAGAGACATGTATTTATTGTCTCTGCCCAATTACACCAACAAAAAGAGTTAAATCACAGGACATGCTCCTGTATGATCTACAGCCGAGCCCGATAGCGCAGTCGGTATCGACGCGGGCTGTCAATCCAGGGGCTGTGAGTTCGAATCCCAGCTCAGCCAACATTCTTACCGACGTTTGACAAAAGTCACTGTGACATGCGTCATTTGTCTTTCACCAATGGGCTGTTTAACAGTCTATGTGGAAAAGCAGTCAGTAGCTTGGAAAGTATGTTGTATGGTGTACTGGTGTGGGAAAACCAGACGACACATGAGTTAGTGAACTGGTCGCCGTGATATGACTGAAAAATTGTTTAAAACGGCGTTAAACCCTAATCAATAATCAATGTATGATCTAAGAAATAAATATGACCCTATGCATAAATATCACTAAAATAGCACATACGAAAGTAAATATATTTTTAGAAGTGTTCTTGGAAGTTGTTTACACAGTTTATGACGTAATAACTTACGTTTCTGCTGCATGACATCCACTTCATTTTTATATGATTTATATGGGCATGACTTGTCCTGTGTGCTCTGAACAAAATTTAAAAAAATGTTTTTACGAGTGATAAAATATGTGACAATCAAAAATTAATTTGAACAAGTCACATTGCATTTCAGGATCACGGAGATGCTCTAAAGAATCCAACTGCAGCTACTTACGGGTAACTTACGGTTCCTACGGCTTCTAATGGTCCATCTCTTATGTTCATAACAATTCTTGTATTTGTTGAGTTGCAGCGTGGGTTGAATTAGATGGGTGGTTAATCCAGTGTTTGTTTAGACTATTTTTAAAGGCATTTATGCTTGGTGATAATACGACTTTGTCTGGGAGCGAGTTCCAAGGATCCACTATCCTAATGCTAAAGGCATTTTTCCTCAGGTCTGTATTTGATGATTTTTTGAATAATTTTAGACTATTTCCTCTTGATTTGGTGGATTTTGACAGGATAAAGACATCCTTTTTTGAAGTTAGATCATATTTGTTGAGAATTTTGAAGACTTGTTACATCTCTGCTCTTAGTCATCTGTATATTCTAATGATGGGATTCCTAGGTGTTTTAGTAGATCAGTATAAGGGAGGAATTGTATATTGGATAGCAGTTTTGTTGCTCGTCTTTGGACATTTTCTATTGCAATCTGGTGTTTTCTTAAATAAGGTGACCATACTGTACTCTTGTACTCCAGATGGGGTCTGACTAACGATTTGTATAGATGTAAGAATATAGTTTTGTTCAAGTATGTGAAGGTTCTGAAGATGATTCCAAGGTTTCGGTTTGCAATTTTAATTTTAGAAGTGATATGGGAGTGGAATTTAAGATTATCATCAACAATGACTCCCAGATCTTTCTCTTCCTCAACATTTGTAATTACTTCTCTGCCTCGGGTCCCTGCCTTTCATAAAATAGTCTCCTGTTTGCGAGTTGTTTCCTAGATGAAGCCTTTTGCATCTTTTTGCGTTGAACTGGAGGTCCCATGTATGTGACCAGTCACTAAATTGGTCGGTTGTTCTTTGGAGTAGCTCGTGATCCTCTCGACAGTTGACAATATTGTTTGTTTTCGTGTCATCTGCAAATATTTTTACGATTGTTTCTGCGACTTCCAGGAGATCATTGATGAAAACTAAGAACAGCGTTGGTCCCAGGACGCTCCCTTGGGGTACTCCGCAGAGAACTGGTACTTCATTTGAGTGTACAGTATTGATTACACTTCTTGTGTTTTAATTGATAGGAAGTCTTTTATCCAAGCTAGGAGTTTTCCTTTGATTCCATAGGCTTCTATTTTTTGTAGTTATTTGTTATGTGGTAAGGTATCAAATGCCTTCCTGAAGTCGTAGGTTATGATGTCTATCTATATATTGTTTTTAATCATATGCTCTATAATGTTATTTTTTACTATTTTTTGCATTATATTTGAGCAAACGGAGCTTATACTTATTGGTCTATAGTTTTCTGGTTTATGTTTGTTTCCAGATTTGTAGATTGGTGTAACATTTGCATTTTTCCATTGTTTAGGTATTTCTCCATTTGTCATTGATTTGGTAAGGATCTTGGTCAGAGGCATTGTTAGTTGGTCTTTGCATTCTACCAATAATTTTGGATGGATTCCATCAGGTCCTGGGGATTTGTTGGGGTTGAGGTATTTGATTGCTTCCGAGACGCTTTCTTCAGTGAAGATGATGTCGCTTAAGACGGAAGCATAGTCCCTTTCTCAAAATTTAGGTAGTAAAGAATTCCTATTTGCATTAAATACACTTGCAAAATAATTGTTAAACATGTTGGCTAGCTCTCGGTCATCGTCTATCATGTTTCCTTCGGTGTCGTGAAGACTTCCGATAGTTGACGCCGTTTTACTATTGTTTCTAACATAGTTCCAAAAGAGTTTATTGTTTAGATTAATTTTTGTTGATATATATTTTTCGTAGTTATATTTGGCTAATTTGAACGCTTCAGTTGCTTTGTTTCTTGCACATTTGAATTTCTCAAAGTTTTCATTAGTTTTGCAGTGGATATATTTTTTCCAAGTTCTATGCTTTTTTTTCAATTTTTCTTTGACTTCTATGTCAATGAACGGAAGTTTATTACTATGTCTTGGGTTTTCCTTGCACACTGATATGTGGTCATCAATGAATGTGTTAAGTTTATCGGCTAAGATATCTGATGATTCGTTAATAGTCCCGTCAAGAGCTGAGTCCCAGTCTATTGATAAAATATCTTCACAAATTTCATTATAATTGCCTTTATGATCATTTCTCTTATTTGTTAATTTCTTCACCCTTGTTTGACATGTTGTGTCAAGAAGTTGTCTCTTGTTAGTTCTAGAAAAATATTTGCTGGGTGTGTTTCATTTGCATTTGTATCACCTTTTCCCCAGTTTATTTCTTTGAAGTTGAAATCTTCCAATATACACAGGTGTGAGCAGCCATATGAGCAAGCCTCTTCTTAGTAGTTTACCAAGTTCTATAACTGAGTTGTTTGAAGAATTTGGACTTCTGTAGATACACCCTATAAGCATGTTGTCTTGATTGTTTAGTTTTACTTTAGTCCATATTGATTCGATTTTATTTCTTTCAAATTCCAAATTAGAGCTATTTAGGTTATCTTTGACTTAAATGATTACACCTCTACCCGAGTCTTCCTGGTTCGTGTATTTTTGATAGCCCTTGATATAGAATGTTGAGATGTCAAGTTCGAAAAGTTTTGTTTTTGGCAATATTTCTGTTACTGCTACACTATCAGGTTCGTTTGCTTCGATGAGCATTTTAAGTTAGTCTAACTTGTTAGTAGTAAGTGTATCATAATTTGTGTAGATTATTTTAAGATTTCCTATATGACATCCTATGCTCTGTTTACCTCTGGGGATGAAGGTTCTCCTATTATCATTTCAGATGTTGTGCCTCCCACATAGGTGTCATCTGTGTTTAATAATGTTGACTCCATGTAAATCGCTGCTAAGGTTTTCCTCGTTGAGGATTTAATGTTTGTACTCGCTTTGTCTGGTATCTCTTTAATTTTGGTCTCATCCTCGTGTGTTTCACCAAAAACTATTTTCCGTCTCTGATGTTGGCATATTTGTTGGTTAATCTAACTTTAGTTAGCTCTTGCATTAGTACTTTTCTCTCTTCCCTTTGTTGTGGAGTGTAGTCAGCAGCTAGTAAGAAATGGTTGAGGTGTTGTGAGGTGTGTGTTCTGATGTTGTTTTGCTTCTAATAGGAGGTTTCGTCTGTCTTTCTTGTCATCTAAAACTATTTTGTAAGGTCGGTTGTTTTACGTGATCTATTGCCTATTCTAAAGCAAGTTCTTATAATGACCTGTAACCCTAGAGAAGAGCTTACTTCTGACATAAACTGTGTGTCGGTTTCTTCTGAGCTGTCACTATTGGATTCTCTAAGATTATAGATCATTAAATGTAGGTTCCTTGTTTTCCTATCATCCTGTTCTTTAATTCTCATGTCAATTTTGTTATTTAGATCAAAGTTTAATTCTTCTATTATTTCTTTTTTTGTTTCTTTCATTTCTTTCATTTTTTTTCTCTAGTTTGTGTCCTATGCCTTCCACATCTGTTTCCAATTTTGACAATCTTTCATCGTTACGTTTTTATCTCTGATATTGAGTCGTCAAGTCTAAGTAGTGTTGGAAGAGTGTATTTGCATGTCGGGCATGACCATGAGAGATTCAAGCTAGGTATATTTATTAACTTCAGTTGTTCCTCAGAAATTTTGATGCATTTTGTACAAAAGTGTAACCCGCAATGTGAATAGAACAGTTGAGGAGAATCTGGTCTTAATTGCGTTTCACAGGATGGACAGACATCACTGTCTGAACCTCGTCTACTTATTTTGTTGCTATTTTCTGCATTCTGGGACAATGGTGTACTTGTGATTGGTGTAAAATTCAGGTTCCTCCTGAATTCTTTGGTTCTTTCCATTGTTGACTTAACATGGTGAAGTTGTGTTAAATATTTTGCGTATGATTACTTATACGATGTATAATAACTTTTATGGAGGTTGGGCGTCCCTACTGCCCACCCAAGCCATTATCAATACTACAAATTATTGATATCATAAATTCTACACTCTTCCCTTTCAGCTTCCTCGCATAGAAGCTTTTGATTTGATCCAGTAAAGCTGCGTGATAATCACACATAATTTATCTTAACGGCGGTTGGGTGTCCCTACCTTCCGTTTATTGTTAATATATATCCTTTTCTTTAATTCTGATCCATTATTGCTATATGAATTATAATTCATTGGTATAGGTTATCCACAGACATTAGTCCTGGAGGTTGGGCTTCCCTACCTTCCAGTGTATCCTAAACTGTTTATATTGAGTTATACTGTATTGTCAGCACTTGTAATCAGTATTCTGAACATCCATAATTGACTAAGCTCATTTCCTGGATGTATGCCATCTGTCAAAAGTTTATAATTCATTGATTTTCTTGGAGGTTTGTTTTTCTTCTTCCTTGAAAACTCAAAGTCAGAGATTTCTTCTTGCTTGTTGGTTGAGCGTTCAAGATTCCATTGGTTGATACTTATTGGTGGGATTTCTAAAATAGTTAGCTTACATTCTTTATTGCAAAACAGACGACAGAGATTTTTTAGCTAAACATCATACAAGTTAGTATAAAAACATCTTCCTAAAACTGTTAAATCTTAAGAATTGGAAAATGCACGATTGATTTTAATTTGAGAGCATTGTGATAAGAAGTATAATTGCACATTGTCAACAATTTGACCTTTTATCACAATGCTTTCATAAATCATATGCTGTAAGATCAAATCTTCATAAAATAATCACAAATGTAAGTTTCATACCTTCTGGTGTATTAAATTTAATAAGAAGATTTTTTTTATATTGATATATATACTTCTGTTTCATCAGTAATTATCATAATCAACATGTCATTTAACATGTTGATTTATCTTTGATTGTCAACAATATCTGTATAACCCCCTCAATGGCTCCTTTTTCCGAACACAAGTCGGAAATTGGCCCATTTTCAAAAAAATATAGAAGCAACTTTGCCCAAATATACCCAATTGAAAAATGCGGCCGGTGCATAGAAAAACCAAAATACACCGGAGTCCTCAAAATCTACCAAATTCTAAAAAATCCCCAAAATATCTACTGAATCAGAATTCAGTGAAGATTAGGGTTTTCCGCACAAATAGCGCGAGAACTGGTTGTATCTCAAGAATATGGAGCGTGATTAAAATAAGATTAAAGCTTTTTTCACAGTTGATGTTAAAAAGATAAGTTTAAAGTAATTGGTTTAAAGGAATAATCGAGATAAGACTGCACTGAGGTACAAACTGATATAGATCAAAACTGGAAAACAGGTCGCAGAGCCCAAAGCTTGGCTTTCTGACATAACAAATACACATGTACATTATTTTCAATTCTAGTCATTTTTTTAAAAATATTAGGCTATTTAAAAGGGATAAGTAGAAAAAGGTATAGTGTTTGTAATCCCAATCTTTAATTTATCATTTTATTTTATTTAAATACACTTTCTTTTGCAGTTATTGTCTGATGTCATGTATTAAAACAGCAGTCAATGATATTCTGCATCAAATTTTATTTTAAAACAGAATGGATTAAAAACATCCCATACAATCATGAAATAACAGTTCTTATGGTGAATATTGGAGAGTAAATTCATGTGGGCAGTTAGTGATATACCCCTTGGTCATTGGTACCTGTCTATTCAATGACAACTGCATGCATCTTTGACTGTGGGGTAATATTCTTTCATGCAAACACACCAAAACAGTAAATGGATTGAGAGCAACCCGTACAATCATGGAATCACAGCTGTTATGGTGATAAATGGAGAGGAATTTCATACAGGCAGTTAGTGATATACCCTTTGGTCATTGGTGCCTGACAAAACATAAGGTCATGTTGGGTCATAAACTATGTCACTCTACCAAATTGAAGGAAAATCTTGTTAGTCTAGAAACCACACCTTTCCTTAAGCAGCTTGAAGCTTTTCAGAATGTTTGTCTTAACAATATCTAGGCCTAGTAAAAATAAAGGTCATGGTGGGTCAAAAACTAGGTCACTAGACCAAATTGAAGGAACATTTTGTTAACACTCAGAAATGTTGAAAGCTGCATTTTTAATTTTAGCATGTTCAAATATTGTCAGAGTTGGTGTTTTGGTAAAATCTAGACTAAAACATAGATCATGTTGGATAAAAAACAACGAGGTCACTAAAAAGCATTTGAAAACAATCTTATGAACACTCTTGATCCCAAAGTTAGCTTCAGCATCTTGAAACTTTGTCAGAATGTTTGTCCTGATGATTATTGATATCTAGGCCAAGTTCAAATATTGGTCATGTCGGGTCAAACATAAAGTCACTAGATCAAATTAAAGGAAAATCTTGTTAATACTCTGAAAGCTGTTCTTTTAATGTTAGCATGTTGAAACTTTGGCAGAGTGGATGTTTTGAACATTGCTTTTAACCCAGATAGAAAGTATGTCACTAGGCCAAATTGAAGGAAAAACTTGTTTCCACTATTATTAATTTTTACCTTTCTGTATTGAATATGTGTATGTTCATGTGATTAAGTGAATGTTGAAATTGTTGATGATTTGACTTTGCACCAAACTATAAAGTAGGGCAAGTGTACAAAAACGGTATCAGTTCCGAAAGCTTGTAATAGATTCCTTTATCATGGTAGGCACATACGTACAGCTTAGACCATTATAGACACTGTGCTCGTGGTGAGGCTTTGCCGTTTTCATATTATTTCCGACATAGGGAAAGTTTTCAAATAGGATATTTGTTGATAATTTGCCTGGTGGTAAATGTGACAAATGTCTGATCATGACATGAGCAGTATGTGTATACCACGTGACTTTGACGTCACAAATGCTACGGCGGACAGAAGTATTTTACTTCGGTTTAGATGTAAAAACAAAGGTAACTTTTTTATTTCTTCATCATTTTTAATGAAACATGGCGCAGTCTACGCCGCTAAGAGAGCCCTATCTCCGATTTTTCAACGGAGTTTAGTTTAAACATATTTTATTCAGTTCATATTTACAATATTAACAGTACAATAAAAGTAGGTTGAAATGGATTGGAAAACAAGCAATGTTAATTATTGCTTATACTAATTCCTTTCCAGGAGTGTACAGCCACAAAGAAAATCAGTGTATGATGTGCTCAGTATGATGAATAATATCTATATAATTAAGCCTTGTAGTAAATTTTAAAAGAACTGTTAAAGCAGTTTTTAAATTTATCTTGACTATTTTCGGAATAGGGAAAAATGTAAAAGTAATCTGTCACACACACCGTCCAGAGGAAGAAGATCGATACACCACAGGTGGTCAAATGTTAAGCGTCAAAACGCTTTGTTGCTGCAATGTATCCCTGGACTTTTAAAAACACGCTTGTATTTGTATCTTGGGTATTGCGATCATTACCGAAAAGAAGATTTTCTAATGTAGGAGCACAAGGTAGGCCATGGATATAACGATCACGCATTACTTGATATCTTGTACATTGGATGAGATAATGCGACACAGTCTCAACGGCACCGCAAGCACAGTGGGAGGAAGGGACAATATTTCTTCTGTGAAGATCATGGTTTAATGAGCTACATCCTAATCGCAAACGAGAATGATTGACTTGATTATGACTACTTCCAACGTTATACAGGTTTTGTGATTTTTTGGATCTCGTGTTAAGTTTGGCTTTGAATTTGCTGAGAGTAGGTGTGTTTCTGACATATTCAGGAAGTGCATTCCATTGGCGAGTAGTTAGAGGCAGAAATGAAGCAGCATAGGCTTGAGTGTTACAATGGATGTTTGGAACATCTGAGCGGGAACGTAGAGCATATGGTTTTTCTGGTTGCTGGGGAATCAAATGTGTAAGATACTCGGGAGAAAGACCATTTTTCATCTTAAAGAACAGGATGAGGCGATGTTTACGTCTCCTTTCCGCCAGCGTATCCCAGTTAAGATCAGATATGAGTCGGTCAATACTACAAAGTTTGGTAGCTCCTGTTACAATTCTAGCCGCTTCGTGTTGGACAGCTTCGATGTCGTTTATAAGAGCCTTACTACAATTGTCCCAGACAACATTTGCATACTCGAGTAGTGGTCTGATGAATGTGACATACATTTTCTCTAGGGCTGAACGAGAAACAACGAATTTTAGAGTCCTAAGAAACCCAATTCTCTGCCATGCCTTGTTGATGTTTGATGATATGTGAGATTTCCATTTGCAATCTGGAGAGAAAGTTACCCCAAGATGTTTATGGGTACTGACTTGAGATATAGGAACGTTGTCGAGATAAAGTGAAGGGTGATTTGGTTTCTGATGCTTACGAGAAAAATGAACAGATTCAGTCTTAGATGGATTAAAAGTTACCAGCCATTTCTTCGACCAAGGAGATATTTGTGACAGATCATGGTTGAAGACAGCTGCTGAGGTAACAGGATCTTCGATGACAATGTAAAGACTGGTGTCATCTGCGAATAGGCGAATGTTTGCTTCCATGTCATTGACAAGGTCATTAATGAAGATGAGGAAGAGTAACGGTCCAAGGATAGATCCTTGAGGAACACCAGCGTTGATAGTGAGGGTTCTTGAAACAGAGTTTGATAAGACTACCCGTTGTTTGCGATCGGAAAGATAAGAGGTGAACCAATGGAGGAGGGGACCGCTTATACCGATGGATGACAGCTTATGAATGAGACCCTGATGCCAAACACGATCGAATGCTTTTGATACATCACAAAAGACAGCCCGTACTTCTTTCCCTTCATCTAAGGCTTTGCTGACGTCATTGTACAAAAAGCTAGCTGATTGACGCTAGAATCGCCTTTGATGAAACCAGATTGGAAGGGTGAAAGAAGTCTATTCGAGATGACGTAGTTGTAGAGGTGTTTGTGGATGCAGCGCTCCATGAGTTTGCCAAGACAACTTAGAAGTGATATTGGTCTATAATTGCAAGGGTTGGAAGGTTCAGATTTTTTAAAAATGGGACAGACGTTCGCCAACTTCCAGGGAGAAGGGTACGTAGAGTTTGTCAGCAATTTGTTAATAATTTGAGAGCGGTACTGCAAGTTCTTCTTTGCCTTCTTTGATAAGTTTAGGACTAACAGAGTCAGGACCACAGGCTTTACTAGGATCGATACAAGAAATTGCGTCTCGGACGTCCTGACTCGTCAAAGTTATTTCTGAAAGGAAAGAGGATGGAACGTTCGCATCTATAGGGAGAGGATGTTACTGGGTATCTATGGTTGATTGTTTTCTAAAGTACGAGTTTAGAAGATCGGCCTTTTCTTCATCTGACTCTGCCGTAATTGTTCCCTCAATAAGAGTTGGTATTGGTGAAGATGTTTGTTTTTGAGTTTTTTAGCAAGTTTGAACCATTTTTTTGTTGTTATATTATTAGTGTTAATTTTGATTATTATGTTATGTTCGTATTCCTTTTTAGTTTTTCGAATAATGTTTGTTGTATCATTTCGAATGTTTCTGAACTGTTCCCATATCTGCGCATTATTTGAACTTTTAGCTTTTTGTTGTAATTTGTTACGTTTTCTTATTTGTTTTTTTACCTCATTTTTTATCCAAGGAACATCACCGGGACGGATAATTACATATTTATTTGGAATACTTTCGGAAGCTGCTTGTAAAATTGAATTAGCGATTGTGTCTGCGGTAACATCTAGATTTTGATTGTTTTCGATGAATGATCAGTCAGTGGATCTCAGTTTGTCATTATATTTTGCATAGTCGCCTTTGTCATATATCCAAATTTTTCGCTGAAAAAAAGTCTGTTTAGGTTTAGTGAATTTCAAGACGGCAACAGTCGGACAGTGATATCGAACAGATTTGGAACAAAAGGATCTGCGACGAAACTTGAAATAACTTGAGTTGAATGTTTGATAAACATGAGGTCAATCAGTGAATTTGAGTGCTCGGTGTAGTGAGTCGGTGCTTTAATGAGCTGTTCAGAATTTAAGGAGTCTATCAATCTACACATCCTATTAGACGGATTCGAATTGATATTGATATTAAAATCGCCTGCTACAAGTATGTTGTCAATATGCTGGTTGAAAGCTTGGTCGAGTGAATGTTCCATGTTTAGCCACTGTGTGTTGTTTGAGTTAGGAGGACGGTAAATTCCACCAACAAGTAGTTTGCGCTGGCTAACATGTAATTCAACCCAAACAGCTTCGACACCATTAACTTGAAGATCATTCCGTGGAATGGCATGCAGAGTATCTCGGACGTAAATAGCAACTCCACCACCAAGACGATCGTTTCTGTCACAACGAAATGGCTTTTTAAAGTTTGGGATTTTGACATCTTCGTCTGAATATTTACTTGACAACCATGTTTCAGTAAAGACAAGAACATCGTACGATTGTGCTTCTACTGTAAGAATGTCGATTTTTGGTTTCAAACTTTGTATGTTTAGATTCATGATGCTTAAACCACTATTGGTTAGTCCTGCATATGATACGAATGAGGTATTCAAGCTATCAGAGTGTATCGAGGGACCAGGATTAAGCTCAATGTCGCCCGATCTGCTTATAAGTAGTGAGACGATGTACAAGAAAACCAGAACAGAATACATAGATGAAAGGGAAACCAGGGATACTTCAGGATGGCGACTAAATTTAGAACCTCTAGTTGAGATCGTCATGTAGAAAGCTGGTAGGTAGAACCATGATGTGTCGCCGGCTGAAATAAGAGGGGCGTCTGATTCCCAACAATATTGCACCAACAATGAACCGACAATCACCAAGGACAGTATGTGTGACAAAATAATAATACGAAAAGGGTAAAAAATTAAAAAACATTTTCATACGAAAACTGTAATATATGAGGAAGGGACAATTATAAAGTTACGATATGAACGTTAAGTTGCAAACCTGTTGTAAAGGGTAATTTATAAGTTGAAAAGTAGAACGTTAAGATTTAAATGTGTGTTATCATTATTATACGATATATACATCTTATGTTGTGATTTGTTGGCATTATATTACAAATATCGTTGAATAGCTGCTATTGTATTACTCCTTCACGAAAAGAAATCGTACAACATCACAAGATATATATAATGCATATTTTGATTGTACATCTATATTGGTAGTTAATAAATACCAGAGTGCAAAACAAACCAACATACAAATACAAGAACATATAAATCTTCAGCAGTTTGATCGTACATCTATTTGATAGTTAATAAGTACTAAAATGCAAACAAACTAACATACAAGAACAAATACAAAAGATCTCAATGGGAAGATCAGCAACAAATTAGTAAATGTACGACTCGTCTTCATTTTGATAATATCGTTAGAAAACGGGTAAACTGTAGAGTCAACGGAGTTTGATTAGTGGTTTAGCTTCTTCAAACACTTCGATGAACCTTTTCTCAAAATTTATTAATATCGCAAAAGTCGGAGCATTATCAAACTGGATTTTGAGAACAGGTTCGTCGAAGTGTTTGAAAATACTAGACCACCAATCAAACTCCTGTAAAAACCGGAGATAGGACATTGTAAGCGGCGTAGACTGCGCCATGTTTCATTAAAAAGGGTAAAGAAATAAAACAGTTACCATTGTTTTTACATTCTTATCAAAGAGCAATTATTGCTGTCTGACCATGCAAATATGACGTCAAAAGTCACGTGGTATACACACACTATTGAGGATCAAGTCGATAAGGGTCTAGTCATGGGACCAGCTCTTGAAGAAAAAATAATGAATACTTCAGTTCTCGTATCTGAAGCATATATCAGGTACACTAAAGGGACTTGCCTGTATGATTATAAAAAATATATGATCATACCTATAAATATCAACAAGTGTGGACGCAATTTTGGGGGACCGCCTCCCTTCAACTGTTTTCATCAGTTTCTCAAACGCTTGTTTCGTGTAGTGACGTCAGGATTTCCTTTCGAAAGTTTCACATCAGATGAAGATGATTCTGAGGACGAGGGTTTTGAGGCCATTTATGACATAGGAGATGTCGGAAGATCATATAAATTCAATGCTCCTGTCATATATGAGAGAATAAATGAATGAAAAATTCCCATATTTTTTATTTTTTTTAAAAAAGAAGTTAGTCTGAGTCGGCCTTAACATTTTAGTGAGGGCTGTAAAACAATGTCAGTTACAGGCCCTAAGGGCCTGTGATCTTTAAACGATTTCGTGAAGACTGAAAGACCCTGAAAATGATATTTATTACAGTTCATGATAAATGCTTTTGAAAAATGGCATATTTTCATTAACCAAAACACACCAAGAAAGTCATAAAAGCTTTCATAATAATACAAATTTGTTCAATATAGCTCTATACACCAAATTCCGCCTTTGTAAATATATATCAAAAGCATGAAAAATATTACTTAAAACAAGTATAACTCTTCAACATAAGTGGGAAGTATAAGACCCTAAAGTAATCCTTTGCAAATCATACAACGATAAATAGACGACTAAATATAGACAACTACGCTACATTATCACAGTATGTAGGTGACAAAATATGGTCCAATTTGTGTCCTTTATTCGGATGCTGTATGTGGTATTTTACAATAAAGTATACTATTGTGCATGCTGTCCTGAGCACGAATTTTAAAACTCAGAAGAGGCTGCCTGGGTATCTCGTTAATTCAGGCAGCGCTTTAGTAATGATGTCATGAGATAGGTCATAACCTTTAGACACTTACCTCGTGCATAACTAACGTGGTTGACTAGAGTTACACTCCTAGTGGTTAATAGCCCCGTCAGACCGGACGGCGATCAGAAAATGTACAATGTCGCCGCCAAACGTAAACACAATGCGAGAAAAAGTCCCAATACATTACAAACTTGAAAAAGCTATAATAATACCGCGTTCTCACGCCGGACCCACCACGAGCTTATGGCGTTTCTATTGATATATATGGGCATGGCATGCGTTTGCTGAGTAGAAACACGATGCCGAAGAAACAAGCTACCAGAGGCCGTTGCAGTGGCCGAGACAGATCGGCTTCTCGGATCGCATCCACCTCAAGTCTCGTCACCAGAGAGGGTATCCAGGAATGATGTTGCTACATCTGACACCGAGTCAGTGACTAGTCGGCGTGATAGTCCCACCTATATGATACAGAGCAAGAAGGCCAGGGTCTTGAGTGGCTTTCGTATTGAAGACGAAGAAGCCATGATTGAATGGTAAAAGGAGCATCCCCTCTTGTATAACAAAAAGCTGTCTTCGTACAAAGACAAGGAAAAGAAAGACAGAGTGTTGGCTGAGCAAGCTACATTGCTGGGCAAAGATGTTTTGAACCTCACGGTTTCTGGAATACCGCTCTGACCGCTTTTTGCTTGTTGAAATCGCGGTTGCAGCAGTTTTTCGCAGGCAAAAAATGGATCCATATACACTCAGATTACATATATGTGGCGTGTTTTGACATTTTGTGCCCAATTGTGGCCAACATTATTAACGAGAAAACTCGTCGAAAGATGAACGTTAAAAATGAGACAATTGTCTGTATCAAAAAGTTATTTGTCCCGTAAATAAAACCAAATTCCGATATATTTTTTACAAACTACGCTGTAATTCTTGTCAACCGTCAAGTTACATGTATGCAGTATCGAATGCGTCCCTTTTATTCAAATAGTTTGAGTGAATTACTGCCCTTTCATAAATTGACCTAATTAGCGGTATTTTCTTTTGATTGATTTACAACATGGGATATTTCAACTCACACAATTGATATATTATGATCAGGTAAGTTATATTTATAATATTATCTATTAGTTGTGTTGATTTTGCTAGATTTACTGGTGAAAAACGGTCTGAAATGTAATATATTGGATAACCGGAAGTGAGAAATCGAGTTGTCCAGTGAAACAATATTAGTAAATAGTGATAACCTTTGTGAGTATTTTGGTGTGAAAACAAGTTTTGTAATCATGTAGCACGTTGAAAACACTATTGTCATGGCGTGTAGCCAATCTTCGTGTGCAAGCACAATTCCGTACGAATTAGTATCGTACAATGACATCGATTTTAATGAAGAAATAGAGGTCGTGAATTGCATGTATTTCGGTAATGTACAAAATCCGGATAGTTTCGGATACAGATCATTATTCTCCCATTGAAGGGGACTGTGCTTCTGAACAAAATGTTTGTGTTGATGTTGGTTTGGACTCTGAAGACATTAAACAGAGATATTTTCAGATACATGTATGTGGCTGTACACGGTATCACGGAAAGGCTTGTAGTACAGTTGTTAACTGGAAAGACTTGCTTTCCTATCGTCTTTCTTGTATCGAAAAAACCAAGGAAGAACTTGACATGATTATAAATATTTAACTGTTCAATCATAGACACACGGTTCATTAACAGTTGGTAATAAAAGAAAAAGAAAAGATAGAGAAAAGCCTCGTCATACTAATTATGTTGCTGGAAATATTGTTTGCCGAAGTGTGTTTGCATTTGCACTTGGTATTATTAGAAAAACTGTTGATAGAATTGCCAGATCTCTAGATCAGAATGGCTTAGAACCACGTGTCCATGGAAACCATCATAAAAAACCAAAACATTCACTTTCTTTGGATGATGTTGAATATGTGAAACATTTTCTAATCAACTATAGTAGTCAAAATGGTTTACCATTACAAGGAAGGACACCAAATATGATGAAAAGTACATTCTACTACCCTCCGACAAAAACGAGTCAGACATATACTGTCTTTATTTCGATGCTGCTGATCATGAAAACAAAAGGAAAGTTAGTTCTTCTACTTTAAGAAGAATATGGCTTGATCAGTGCCAATATCTATTGGTTACGAAACCCGCTACTGATCTGTGTTTAAAGTGCCAAAAACATGTCCATATCCTGTCAAGATCTGGAAATTTAGAAGAGGAAGAAAAAGCTGAAAAGTAGTTATAAGAAGAGAAATTCATTATGAACAGTTTATAATTTAAACTTTGTTTTACCAGGCCCCAAGTTGTTGTTTCATTTGTCAATATTTTTCTTTACATATTCTTTCAAAAAAGTGTAATGATAGCATATGTATTGCGAAACATTCTCTGCAAATGTATATTATAAAAAATTGCATGTGCTCAACAATTTTAAATTAATAACAGGTACTCAGATTTCCTATCTAGTTGATGAAAAAATCCACACTGTGGGTAAAGGTGCTAACAGTGTCACCTCACTGCTCCATAACCATTTTGAGAACCTCGGACATGGGGAAAAACATGCTGTCATGCATATGGACAACTGTTCTGGCCAAAATGAAAAACAAAAACAATACTGTGATTGGGTAAGCATTTATTGTCTTCAGCTATTTATCTTGAAATTCATTCTTGAAGCTATTGTTTCTTGTCCACTAAATAAGTTATTTTTGTCTACTATTTATAAACAAATTATTATTATTATAATGGAATAAACTTTTCAGAATCATCAGATAATTGTTAACTATACTAAGTATGAAATATTGGTGTATTAACTACAATCATAGTGTCTTTTGAGTATGAAAACAATACTTGGTTAGCCCTTTCCCCAATGTGACGCATTCTGACACATCTGCAGCAGATGCCGTTTGAAAAATATATTGACAAAAAAAGCAATTTCTCCTTTAGCCACAATGTTTTCAACTCTATTAATTAAACCCTTGTTTGTGGAGATATTTCATGCCTTTGCGAATATATGTTCAAAGTCGTCTGCTGCAGATTTATTGCTGGTGGGAAAGGGTTAAACACCAGTAATTTATTTCAAAATCCAATTTTCAGCTATGGACTATGGCGCACTATGACTGGAAGGCATGACACTATCGAGTTTAGTATGATGGAAGCGGGTCATACCAAATTCAGCCCGGATTGGCATTTTGGTTTATGGAAGGTATGTTCATAAATAAACATAGATGAATTAAACAAAATATATATCTTGCTTTTCCTAATTCGGAAGAAGCTTTAATTCGGCATCCAATATAGGAGGTCGAAAGGCGCTGTATACATACTTGTATATATATATATATATATATATCAATTTTATTAAAATAATAGTTTTGAAAAAAACTTCCAGTAACAAATGTTTTAAGGATATAAAATTCATTTATCCTAAACCAATACATTACTTCTTAGGTCAGTGAGCTAACTTTTAGGTAGCATGCTATAACATGTTAGCTCACATAATTTTAAAGAAGTGCATACTTTGTAAACAGTATTCTGATTGTAACATCTAAATAATTGGAATCATAGGTCAAATGTATAATTGAAAGCATTGCACCCAGTGTAGGATTTTCTCCTCTTTACACAGTGTTGTCAAAAACCTTGGTTTAGTTTGAAATAAACTGTTCTTGTTGTAATGAAAGTTTATATTGTCTTGTCAATATGATATATTCCTCAATTTTCAGGTTCGCTGGAGAAATTCTAATGTCAGCTCATTTGAGGGTATTGCTGGGATTGTCCGAAATTCATCACGGAATGGTCATAACATCCCGCATCTTGTTGAAGATCAAGAGAAACATGTGGTTCAAGCCATTACCTAAGTTACTGTCATACCATCACTTCAGGTTTGTTAAAAGAAATACTATTTTTTAAAATTTGATATTCATATCAATTGAAGACTTTGTCTCTTTTATAAGTTATTTGAAATGTTATTTGAACTATTTGTTGAGTTTCTTTATTTTAATGAGTGTAATAACTTTGTATTTCATATATAGTATCAAAGCTGTAGATAATTTCAAGATTTTAAAAGCTTCAGATAAAAAACCCTATGTTGTTAGTATTCAAAATAATCGACTCAGTGAGGCGATTCTTGTGAGTACCACAACATTGGGTAAAAAGGAATAATATGATAGATATTGTGATAATAATCTTATCTATGACTCTGCAGTATGCTTTGAAATATAGAGAGTACTTTTCAATTTGCCAATATATGAAAGTAGTTTTTGTCATTCTTATAGTTTGTCTTTACTAATTGTAGGATGACATCAGCCCGACCAGGTATAATTGTTGCTAGACAGCATGCAGAAGATCAAGAGGTGGAAATTTCAGTTTTGAAGAAAGATGCTATACTTCCAGACAGGCTCCCAGACATACTTCCACTTCCTGGACTGGAACCACAACGTTTGTGGTACCTATATTGGAGATATATTGGAGATTGGACCACTTTTTGACCAGAGTGAGAGTGCCTGTCCAAAACCATCAGTCCCAAAGCCCGCTAGCAAGTCATCGATAATCTCTAAAGTTAAAAAATGTTGAAGACATTTAATATGGCACTTTCTTCCTCGCTCTGCATATAGAACACTGTTGTTAATATGTTTTGTTCATTTTAATCTAGTCTTTACACTAGCCATTTCATTATGTGCCAGATCTTTTTGTCTGACATTTAAAGGTATAATATCCTGAGACCAATTCAACATGTAGCCTCAAAAATGAGTATATTGTACATGAATAATGAATGTACATGTATTGCCATCACGCTTCAAAACTTGGAGTAAAGTGTACTATATGGGAAAGCAGCCAGATGTCTGGGAGGAGTGGGATATAGAGTACTGGACATAGACACCAGGAAGCACGTCATGTATAGGTGAGCCGGCTAAAATAATATCACAGAAATATTGTTAAAATTGCTTTAACCCTTTTCCATATACAACAAATCTGCAGTATATTATGTAAGAATGTAGGCAAATACACGAAAAAAGCTCTTTAAATGTATGTATAATTACAGAAAAGAGTTGAGAACATCGTTGCAGAGGTGTCTGAAAGCGTCTGTATGTGCGAAAAAACAATAGTTATATATATATAAATATATATAAATTATTGTTGGAATGTTTAACATTTGTAAGTGTCTAATGATTGCAAATAAGGTAGTGAGCCTTAACCCTTTCCCACATACAACATAGTTGAGAACATAGTGACAAACGGAGAAATTGCTCGTTTTGAGCATTTTCTGCTTTTGTCACTGTGTTTTCAAAAGCCGCCTGCTGCAGAGGTGTCAGAATAATTCTGTATGTGGGAAAGAAATAATTTAGAGAAAGAATACATTGTAAATGATCATGTTTTCAACTGATTTTGAACAATATTTATATAAATATATATCAATTATTGTTGGAATGTTTAACATTTGTAAGTGTCTAATAGTTGCAAATAAGGTAGTAAGCCTTAACCCTTTTCCACATACAACAAATCTGAAGCAGACGACTTTGAAAACATACCCGAACAAATTTGGAAACTCCCTTTAAATGAAAGTACAATAATTGAATAGAGTTGAAAACATGGTGACAAACGAAGAAATTGCTCATTTTGAAAAATCCGACTGCTGCAGAGGCGTCAGAAAGCGTCTATGAGGGAACGGGTTATAAGTTATTTTCTTTTAATTTAACTGTGTCAGCTAACATATTTAAAACACATATCACTCTATTATGGTATGTAATTTGTTAAGTGTGTCTTATAATGTCAAATTAACCCTTACCCACATACAACACATTTTGCAGCAGACTACATTGAAAACATCATGGTTAAAATAAAACAAATGTCATTTTAAAGACAGTATGACTATTGGATAGAGTTGAACATTGAGGCAAAATGAGAATTGCTCATTATGAACAATATTTCCCTTTTCAAAAAATGTTTTAAGAGTTGACTGCTGCAGGTATGTCAAGATGCATCTGCATGTAACATGGGTTAAGGTTGTCTTATAATGTAAATGCTTATCTTAACATTTAGTTAAAAGTTATGTAAATGTCAAATTAACCCCTTCCCACATACAACACATTTTGCAGCAGACTACATTGAAAACATCATGGTTGAAATAAAGCAAATGACAGTATGACAGTATGACTATTGGATAGAGTTGAAAGTTAAGACAAAAGGAGAATTGCTCATTATGAACAATATTTCCCTTTTCAAAAAAATGTTTTTCAGAGTTGACTGCTGCAGATATGTCAGAAAGCGTTTGTATGTGGGAGAGGGTAATCGTTTATCTGAATCAGACTAAATTCGCGTCAGATGACCTAAAATATCGTGTTAAAAGGAGAAAGAGCTTAGGAATACTCATTTTCCCCCAATGAGTTGTAGTCTATATCAAAATTCAAATTCAAATGGTACATATGTCACCAAAAAAATCTTTGATAAATTCAAAGACAACATTCAGATGAACTATATATATACGCAATTAAATTCCCACTGTTCATGAACATATGGGTAATGGTGACAACATTTTCGATTGTTTAATCTTTTCATTTTCATAAAGTCCATTCTTTCTGCTTTCGTTTGATATATGTTAAAGCATCATTCTACAAATATTGACTCCATAATGAACAGTCAAAGAAAGACAGGTGTTACTAATTCATGGGATGACGTCGACGTCAATTTAAATATATTTATGCTGGACTATCACACACTCTCTGTCTAGATAGAGGTTCATTTTACTTTATATAATGTATTTGTGTGTATGGATGCATGTTTGTTTATGACAGACCTTGATTTGTTTATCATGTAACCCTACATGAAATAGAGGAAAATCTAATATTTCAGAAATCTTTGACTTCGGTTTCCATAGCAACCGATTATATGACATACTTATGAGTCTATTGTTTTTTTGGTTTTTTTAACATAACGAGTATTGATTAATTCTTTTATATGTTATTTCACATGTTCATCTGAAAAAAACATGTATATGTGTAATTCTTTGCACATTTGTGATGTGTAAAGAATAAATGTAAATTTCTGAAATATTTCAGTTTTAGTCCCTATTCAAAAAGACATTTATTTAATGAAAACAAGGTCGTACTGGTCCAAAATCATGTTGATTATCATGAAAATATGCATAGCTCAATTTCACCTAGATATCGCATTTGGGCCAATATTGTCAGGACAAGTCACATATTTGCGTACATAACTGTATTATGGCATTATTGCAGATCAAAAATAAAGTAGATTAATGCATTAAAACTAGGGATAAGACCGGGTACCCGAGTACTGGTTATCAAAAAAGGCATCCGAGTACTCGATTATAATTTCGCCGTTTGTCTGATTTCCATCTGTTAAAAGTAAATGAATTAAAACTTGAAGAATAATGAATTTGTTTTTCTCTGCCTGATCCTTTTTAAATGGCGATTTGATTGCAATCACGAGTCAATGAAGAAAAACGTGACAAACAGGTAGCGATTTGAATGTTATCTACAGTCTACACCCAATTTGCAACAATATGTCAAATTTTCACACATTTGTCGTAATTGTGTTTTCAATTACCTTCTCATTTTTAGTTGTAAGAAAAATATCAATGTGAATTACAATTATAAAACAAATGTTAGAACGGAAAATATGTTCGTTCGTCATGAGCGGTCGCTGACCCAGATTCATTGTTTAAATGTAGAAAAAGGTAGACACCAAAATATTGATTATTGCTTTAGATTCTGTAATATTTGTCTTGATTGAAACTGCTATGTTGTTGAGGATGAATTTCACTTTGTGTTAGTATGTCCAGTTTACAAGGAAATTCGTCTTCTTTATTTCCAATGAGGTCTGGTGAAATTCATATCCAACTACAAGGTTGTTTTATGACATAAATAGTTAATGTAGACCAACTTATGTAAAGACACTGATAACATATCTAATTGAGGCATTTAAAACCAGAAAATTAGTTTTAGATGAACAGGTCTCAAATTAAATAATAAAACATGTGCCGTATACTAATTATTTCTATAATTGAATATCTTCAAAAAGTTTATGATGTCACTCGTATGAATTTATTATGTAAATTTAAATTACGTATAATGGGCCGGAGGCCTTACATTACTGAATACAATAGTTGTGTTGTATTGTATTCCGACGTTAACTTCACTGAACTGAATGGAAAGCACATAGTGAAGATACATATATTTAACTGCGGAACATGGCTGCGACTATTCATGAAAGCAAAGCATGTTTATCCATGTCAAAAAGAGTTGTTCCATGTCTCTTGTATTTTCATTGTACATACCGTTTTCTTACCTTACTTTCTCATTGTGTCATTGCAGATCAAGTCTACGCTGGCGGCGCAATGGCCCGCAGACGATGACGATAACGGAGAGTCGCACGATCTTAATGATGAGATCCAGGCAATGACGACAACTTCTGCTCTCTCTCGAGGCCTGAGGTCTTGGTCGCTCATCATCCAGTGCCACTGCTGATGAGGAGAGTCTCCTGACCTCACTGGAAGAGAGGGGCGTCGATCGATGCAATTTCAGGAGAAGCTCATATAAATGATCAAACCCACAGTGCATCCAAACGAGAGGTCAGCATATGGGGACTGGGAAAAGTTGGTGATGGAGGACCTCGACAAATCCCTATTGAGGCGGTTTCAGCAGGATCACAGTCAGCTACTCTACACATTCTTGGATATGAACGACCGTGTCAAGATGGGTGCCCAGTCCAGCTCAGTCTCCCAGCAGCAGCAATGTCTGTCTGACTCTGGACAACAGCAATCGGCAAACTGTCTTTTCCAAGACCAAGGAGTGTCACCACTTCCATAAACATCATGACATACTTTGGACCAGCAAAGATTAAGATCAGACCTCAAGGATCATTTTAATTCGAATGCTATATGAGCCGTCCCACGAGAAAACCAACAGTGTGGGCTCTGCGTAAAGTATCGACCCGTATCAGCCTAAGCATGCCGCGCAGGCTAACCCGTACATATACTTTTCTCCTCCTGTGGATCTTCTGTTTCAGGAATCATTACTCTATACCTCTATCCGCCTTAGTCGGAATGTGTTGGCCCGGCATAGCCTGCTTGGACTGCACATGCTGATCCGGGTCGATACATTACGAAGAGTCCATAATGTTGGTGTTCTCGTGGAACGGCTCATATATAAATACAACTGAAGTCTCTTGACATTGATAATGACAAAGATGCGACATGACAAGTATGCAGACAGAACGTAATGTCCATTTACATGTATGCATACTGATAATTTCAGGATTGAAGCTCAACTTTCATATGTTGTGACTTAAGTAGCTCCTTAAAACTTTATAATTTTCCATATATTTATATGAAAGGGATACTTCACGAATAAGAAATGCGCAATTGTGAATGAATGAAATGATGTAATTATTGTTTAAGCCAACACGGAGTATAACACCATTTTCAACAGTTATAGCGCGACGACTATCATTGATAATCCTTGAGTAACAATCGAGTACGAAGTTAGAAAATATGCATTGATCAAGGGCACTCAACATTGACCAACATGAGTGGACATAGAACCTCGGACACCTTCTTTCAAAATCGCTAACACTATAGTAAACTGTTCTTTTTACATGAGCCCCGTTAGCTCAGTCGGTAGTGGTGCGGCTGTCAACCTAGGGGTCGAATTCCTGCACGGCCAACATTCTTTCCGACGTTTGACAAAAGTGATTGAGAAAAGCGTCATTCGTCTTCCACCAATAGGCTAACAGTCTATGATGCAAAGCAGTTAGTTGCTTGGAAATTACTGTTTTTGAATATCACTGTTATACCATTGGAAACGACGTCATTTTTAATGTTTATTTATTGGGGTTTTACGCCGCTTTCAACATTATTTCAGTTATATCACGGCGACAGTTCACTTATTCATGATCCCTGGGTAAACAAACCAGTACTAGGCTAGAAAACGTGCCTTGCCCAAGGGCACTCCACCATGACGGTAGTGCCACGACTGGGGATCGAACCCGGGACATCCGGTTTCGAAATCCCCAACGCTAACCACATTTTTAATGTAAGATACTTACTCGATAGGTACGTTTTCACAAAAGCATAAATGACGGAAGATATATCAAAACGATATATGTTTCATACTTTCATAGCGAATTTAAGACGTGCATATACGCACTAACGCTGCGAAACTAACGCCATTGGTTTGTTTCGCGTTTATGTCGAACCTTTTGACTGTCTGATAAGCACTCTGATAAGGTGGATTCCAGCAAGTCGGAACATAGAAAAACACCAGTTTTACCCCTCCCTTTGTTTTGCTGTAATGATAATCTGTTTAATTTGAAATGAACCCTTACACCTTTTAATCCTGTGTGCAATACTGCTATACGTCAGTGCATGAAACAATTAATTAAATGAATGCATGCCATACATAAGTGATACTTCTAGTATAGGTTAATTGATTAAACATATTCCGTATTTTAACACAGGATCAAACACGATCATGTCATTTCCGGGTTCTCTCGCGCAGATCTATTTCATTTTTAAACTCCGTACATTTATTCCAAATATGAAATGACCAACGTTACAGGAAAACCGACCTAACCGAAGTATTGAAATCAATCGTAATTGAAATACATTCTTTATGTGTCGTTTCTTTTCTTTTGCTAAACTTATTTCCTCGAGCCTTCCTGGATGCCATGCCTTTATGATGACAAACTGGGAAAGCTGACATGAGTCGTTCCAGAGAAAACCAACATTATGGACTCTGCGTAATGTGTCGATCCAGATCAACCTGCGCAGTCTGCACATGCTTATCCGAGCCGACACATTCCGTCTCAGGGGGATAGATCTATAGAGTAATGATTCCTGAAACAGAACATCCACAGGAGGCGAAAACTGTCTGTTCTGGATCTTTGCTGGTCCAAAGAATGTCATGATTTTTATAAGACACAGGCTTATCTGGATCCTCGCTGGTTGCAAAATTCCGACAATTGGTTTTAGTGGAGCGTGTTCCAACTCAAAAAAAAAAGAAACCATTATCTTTTGATGGAGTGGAAAACATAATGGAAAAATGAAAATTTACTTCTTTTCCTGCAATGATTTTCAACATTATCTGCAAGCAGATGCGGTAAATTGTGCTTCTATAAGGAGACCAGAAGCACCCCTGTTGAACGGCTGCATTCTTTTTCATGGTCCAGATGTTGCTCTGGAACTGTTGTACTGTATATTTATTCATTTACCTTTAATTCACTAGCCGAGCGAGCGTCGGGGATTTTAAACCGGGCGTCCCGGGTACGATCTTCAGTTGCGGCGGTCATTGTGTGTGCCCTGTACTGGTTTGTTTACACAGGGATCATGAATAAGATGAATAAGTCAACTGTCGCTGGGATTTAAATGAAATAATTTTGACAATTGCGTTTAAAAAAACCCATAATACTGTTAATTTAATCCGTTACGAAGATTCATGAACACCCCATATAACTTGGCGTGTCCATAGAGGACAATTTATAGATGTTTACTAGAAGGTCACACTTCAAGGTCAAGGGTATACAACCTGACTCAATCTCGACTATGATATTATTGGTACAGCATATATTTTATGTGCATTATTGCTAATTTAAACATACATGGCAATTGCCTGTTTCCTTGAAGTTCAAGGTCACATTTCGAGGTCAAAAGCAAAGCACACCTTTCTCGTGCTCTGTTGAACATTTAGATATTAAGCTTAATACGGTACTCTCTTGCTTAAAGCTTCTTTTTTTAAATGACGCATATACGTACAAGAGAGACTCCAAGAAAGAAACTAGAAGAAAGCTTCAATAAAAACAATTTCTCTGGAGCCTTAATATTTTGTATTTAGCTTTACCAAGTGGTCCTTCCCGGTAAGGCACAAGTAATGTCCATGCGTTTAAAATAGATAATGGAATGTTGTAGTTTTGCATATAAATACGCAATTAAAGAAATGTTCTTCTCTAAAATCAAAATTTACATTCAGAAAATCCTCCAAAGGGACACCTGACGAATAAACCGCCTCGGTGGTGTAGTGGTATATGCGTTCGCCTCGGGTGCGGGTTCGATCTCCGCTCGGGTCATAACAAATAAGGAATGACTGACTGGCTGGTGTCAGGATAAATAGACAAGTAGTACTGGTAACTTTCCAAGGAACCACCTTGATATAACTCGAAAAGTGTTGAAAGTTGCGTTATATACTAAACAATCAACCTAAGGAACTAACACCTCTTCAAAACAACACTTCAATATTGATCACAAGTCCTTTAATCCTTTCCCACATACAGACGCTTTCTGACGCCTCTGCACCAGACGACTTTTAAAAACATTGTGACAAAAGTTGGAATTGCTCATATTGAACAATTTCTCCTGTTGACATAAAGTTTTCAATTGTTTTCAATATTTAAACTTTCATTTATAGAGAGTTGCCACATGTGTGCATAAGTGTTGGCAAAGTATTCCTCCGCAAGTTGGTTGTATCTGGAAAATGGTAAAATATATTTTTTTATCTTTAAAGCAACACCTCTGTAGATCAACGACTTGTCTCCACCCACTGTTGCTCTGGAGAGGTTGTAGTGTCTAGTCTAGGGTCATGTTCTCTTATCTTTTATAATGTGACAATACATGTTCTCTTGATGAACTGGTGTGGGGCCATTAATCAAACTAATTGAGCTACGACAGAAGAAATTGGGTCTAATTGAATCCGTGTTTTTTGCGATACATAAATGAATATGTAGAGCCATCGGACAATAAATATACATATAAACTATAAAACAATAATAACATCATGTGTTGTTATGATTTGAAAATAACTCTTTCAATTGTCCTCTTTTTCGAGGCATATATATACATGTATTATTTTAAGGACAGACGGGGAGAGAAGTGTGTGCTAAAACTGTCCCAAAACATATGCTAGTATCAGTTGTCACTTTCCTTAAAAGCAACAATTTATTCACTTGAACATGCCTGTTAATCAAAAATAGGTTATGTTCCTTATCACAACAACAAATAACCACAACTCCCAAGTTTGATGACATCCCAGATAAATAGCTATAAATATGTTTCTATAATATGCAAGTCCTAACTAATCTATTTTGTATTTATAAATTCCCACTTAATTTAACTGACCAATTTAACTTCCTACAAGAGCTCCGCTAAATGAAGTGCCAAAGCCACGATCTGCATGAACCCATTGAGTACATTGCGAGAGATTGACGACATCCCCAACAGCCAGCTGCACATATATGATTGCCGTACCTGTGTCGTCATGATCGTCAGAAGTTACTGCATATAAAATACCCGCTCCATTTTTAAATATATAACAGTATACAACAGACCCTCCATCAGAACGGATATTTAATGCGAACAGATAAAGACCTGCTATTGGACACGTGAACTTGGCCATGTTCGGATCGTATCCCCCGCCTACATTGGTGATGATGTTTGTGAATATAGGACGTCCGTCTACAAGGGTACTATTTGGAGTTGTCACGGTAAAGGCAACCGTGACTGTACCTGTAAGTAAAATAAATGTATTGTTTAATTCGTTACAAATACTCTCTTTTATACTAATATCGTTTCTCTCTGTGTCTGTTTGTCTGTCCGTCCGGGAGCACGATCGAGATCTCATGTGGTTAAAGGTGTGACTTAAGACAAAAGGAAATACTAGATTGATTGATGCGTAACCACTTTATCATTTTGATTCTTAAAAATATTTTAATTGTTTGAAAAAAATGGCATCCCGTATTGGATGGAACAAATGGGTCTCTGTCCGTTTCCTTATCTCTCTCTCTGTATGTTGCTCTCTGCCTCTCTTCTTTTTCTCCCTCTCTCTCTCTCTCTCTCTCTCTCTCTCTCTCTCTATCTCTCTCTCTATCTCTCTCTCTATCTCTCTAGCTCTCTCTCCCTCTCTCTCCCCCTCCCTCTGTCTCCATCGGTCTCCCTCTCTCATATCTCTCTCTCTCTCTATATCTCTATATATATCTATATCTCTCTTTCCATCCCTCTTTCTCCTCCTCTTTCTCTCTCTCTGTGTCTCTTTCTCTCTTTCACTCCCTCTCTCCCCTCTCTCTCTATATGTTAGTGTGTGTCTCTTTTTGTCTGTCTGTCTGGCTCTTTCTCCCCATCTCTTTTCATCTCCCTCTCTCTCTCTCCCTCCCTCTCTCTCTCAATCTTTCTCTACCTCTATGTCTCTTTGGCCCTCCCTCCCTTTCTTTCTCTACCTCTCTTCTTTTTTTTCTTTCTCTCTCTCCCACTCTCCTCACTATCCCTCTCTCTCTCTCTCTCTCTCTCTCTCTCTCTCTCTCTCTCTCTCTCTCTCTCTCTCTCTCTCTCTCTCTCTCCCCCTCTCTCTCTCCCTATATTCAATATACCCCTCTCTTACTCCCTCTACCTCGCAACAAGCTTAATTATTGTAACATAGGGTTGTTCTATATTATATACTTACATCCACTATTTTCCTCATTATTTCCAAAACATGCCTTTCCCAACTGTGACGGTTGTGGATTATTACAGGCTCGGGTTCTTGTCCTCATATTATGTGAACACGTGGTCCACTGGGACCAAGATGACCAACCCCCGTCTAAAACCAGAAATTCAGTATATACATTAAAGGGCTCTTTTGTGCTATTTCTCTTTTTCAAGCCATGTCCACTCTGTTTTTACTATGTACTTTCTATATTTTAGCAGGTCATGTTGATCCTGGGATTTTGTCAAGACAACCCAATCTTGAAATATCTTATCAAATGACGAACTATGTATTATTTCCACTTAATAACAATTAAGACAATATGTGCGCAACTTTAAAAGAAATAGAAATAAAATATGAAAGTAACACACATTTTATTATTTATTAGCGAAATACAGAAACAATTTGAGCTACATACATATTATGATATTTTATGTATGTTGTTTTAATAATTTGTATTATTATTAGGGATTGCAACGGTTACCGATATTACTAACCGGTTATTCGTATAATTTAGTAACCAAGTTTTGTTATTGTTGTTGTTCTTTAAACTCGCATTTCCTGGTCATGTATAAATCCGACTAAAACGTTGTTATCGGAACGTTTTCGTTTGTGTCAACCAACTTTTTTAATTTTATTTTTTTAATTTATAGTTTAGACAATTATTGTTTTTTTTAACGAAGTGACCGTTATACAATTTATAATATGTTGAATTAAATGAAAGAGATGCACAGCTGCATATTTTTAAATACCAACTCAGGGGGAAATGTGTTAGCAAACTACTCTTTAAATTTTCAAATCCAGTTTGTAAATAATTTATAAATACAACAATTCGAATTTATCAAATTCATTTCAATAACATTAATAAGTCCTTATCATATACTTCTAGCCTTGTATTGGACATCATTTTTTTTTTAAAAGAAACAAACTGTTCGATCAGCCACAATTATTCGATAATAGACGGTCATCAATACAATCGAGTGCGGCCGTTTTCACAGTTATGTATACATTCCCGAATTAACTTCTGGTCAGATACGTGTGAAAAATTGAAAAGAACAAAAGTTGAAATACAACTGTGTATTTATTTTATCTATTTTTCAGAGTACTCGGTTACTTGAATTACTAACCGATTAATCGAAAAACATACACCGGGTAACCGATTAATCGCTGCCATCCCTAATTATTATATATCATTTTTGATATGAAGAGATGGCTGTTAATTGTTAATCAATACTCGTTTACGCCTGCATGTTACGCTTTCGATGATGAATATTGGATTTCATTTCACGCATGAAAGAAACGATATGAATAATTAAAACATACAAATTCGAAAAAAACTATACAATTATTTTCTGTTTATTTACAATATTTAAATTACCTGAATAAGTCTTTAGAAAACACGAACGGAAGTCAACAGGGTCTCCAAAGCAGTGGTTCCCGGCAAGCTGTGGGACCGGATTATCACATGACCGATGACGTGACTGTGTACCGATACTACACGTGTGTGAACAGGAACTCCAAGATTGCCAAATACCCCACCCACCGTGAACTGAAAACACAATTCGATAATTCATTAATAAATATAGAAATAAAAAAACACTAATTGTTCTTTCAATTCGTAAACGTATGTTTTTTGTCAAGCCTTGAGTACATGTACATCCATTTCCCATATATTGACGCATTTTTACGCATCTGTAGCAAACCAATGTTTTCAACATTGGGGCAAAACGAGAAATTGTTCATAATGAACAATATATCTCCTTTTGCCACGACAATTTCAACTCTATTCAATTATTATACTTTCCTTGTCGGAGATTTTCCATATGTTTATCCAGTCGCCCTCTGCAGATTTGATTTAGGTGCAAAAGGGATACTTGTGGTCTTAGCGAAAATGTGTTTGTATACAGTGCTCCTTCAGTATGTTTTATCCCAAATATTTTCGAACCAGTATAATGCATGTAACAACGACTGTTAATTTCAAATTTAACAAGTTATTAACTAAAAGAACATGAATATTGAATAAATGAGTGTTTTTATTGTGATATATAAAGCTCTTTGGTTGGATTTTACGCCGTTTGCAACAGTATCTCAGTTATTTCACGGCGACGGAACATAAATGAATTCGTGAATGATTCTTGTCTAATGGTAATCCATCGTGACCGCCGGGTTTCGAAGGCAAACTCGGGTGGCATGATCTCAATTCATGTTCGATAACCACACGTTATGGAAGCATGAACATTTCCTGACATAACAACTATAGTTTGTTACGGAAATATACTGTTGACTATTTGAGTATTGTCAGCTTCGTAACTTTAGTGCCTATAACATTTGTATTAATGAAAAAAACAGGCATGAATACTATCATGAACACAGCGCAGCAGCTTCGCTGTTTTTTGTCTTTTAATAGACCGTTTAAGGAAACGGTTCATGTATGACGATACATTCGAATATTCTTATTATTGAGTTATAGCTAATTGTAGTTCACTGTAATACGTTTTGATGTATGAATCAAGCTGAGTTGCAACGAGGGCTATTGGTCTTATGGTCTTGAGTTCGAATATTGTCTTTACACAAATATCCCAATGATCGACAAACGACACTGTGGCTAGCTACGTTCGACAATAAGCTTAAAAGATAAGTTAGAAGGTAGCCATTTATCTGTAAAGGGTGTTGCGTGGAGTCGTGGTGTGTCAGTTCCAGTGAGTAAATGTTTAGGCGAATAAGCCGCATTGATATATCTGAAAAATTGTTGGATCAGCGTTGACACCCAATTAATGAATCAATCAACAAGCAATTCGCTTACTTGGACATTGGCTGATTTTACATGGTTTCACATCTGTCATGTTCCCATTACATGGTAATCCTCCGTGAACGGGTTGTGGGTCCGTGCAAGTGCGGGATCTGGTCAATTGACCCGTCCCACACGTGACATCACATGCACTCCATGAAGACCACAGGCTCCACGCGCCATCCACTGTAACACAAAAGGATTAATAAGTTTGCTTCAACTCTCTCAAAATTGATTTATCTGTAATGTGAACATTTCACTCATTCCAGAACAAAAGATTCGGCCAATATAATAACAGTTCTGCTATCAAAGTGATTGTTTTATTAAATTGATAATAAATAATTGTTCTCTGATTATGCAATTGTAAGTTTCGTCGGTGTATGCAACATATATGCATTTAACTAAGGTATGGGAACTGAGAAAAAAATGTCAGGATTGAACTAATTCAGCCTTATATTCAAAGATATATCTACCAAATATATACAATGCTGTCAAATTAACAGAGCGCCGATTTTTTAAAAAAATAAACTGAAGGCTTTTCAACGACAAGATGCTAGGTTCCGAGGATATATTTTCTTTACTTTTCAATTTCAAATCAGGATATTGTGCACATTAAATGGGCGCGCACACCGCGAACGTACACATGATTAGGTCAATTATACCCAAGAATAGGTAGTACGATGCCTTCACGAATGTTCGTATAATCAAAGCTAATCCCCCGAACATTCAGGATAATTTCGAAAGCCGTGAACTGATTGATGTTTGCGCTTGTCCGCGGTCAATTTATATGGAAAACACATTACCTAAATAGCAAAGCCCACAAAAACTTCGACACACGACCTTGGCATGGTGGATGTCACTACATAAATTAAGCACAGAACCCATTTGTTGGCAATCATATTTTGGGTCGTCAGCACATGTTCCTACTTCATTTATCACTGAAAAGACAACGCGTACGTCCTGTTGTTTTAAAATGTTTGTAAATTGAACAAGGTTTTGTAACATAATTCTATTTATTATTTTTTGCGTTTTGAAATCGCGATAATTTGGGATATGGCCGTGATAAATGTGTGTTTTTAAAAATAAACGAGTAAATAATAACCTTATTATTTGATTTTAAAAAGAGGGCCATGATGGGGCCCTTGGTCGCTCACCTAAGTAAAGCAAGGTGATTTGTTATGCAAACAATAATAAATCACTTTGCATTCAGGTAGGTAATGAACATTGCTTGAAGGAATCAAGTAGAGGGTCCCCAAAGGAACATATTAAAACATTATTTGGAAATCTGCAAGATACTTTCGGAGGATATTTTTATTGCCATATAAGACAAAAAAGCCATGCCCCCTGGCGGCCATATTTTTAGACAGACAGACAGAACATTTTATTGTTGACGTATACAAAGTACATTGTCTAAAAAACATACATATACATACAATATACATGACAGGAGAATACAAACAAACATGATTTATTTGGAATTTATAGGATGATTGAATTAAACATGAATTCAACATGGGAGTGATATAAACATGAATTTAACATGAGAATGATATAAACGTTGTGCGGATGAGCAATGTATAAATATGAGAGTGTTATTTTGAAGCAAAATTCATTGAACAATTGTTCCTAAATTTAAATGGCGACGTATGAATGAAGGATCGAATGAGTGTACGAATTAATGATCAATCAAGTTACAGTTTTCGAAGAAAAAATCATGATACATTTAATGTGTTTCTCAGTAGAGTTGCCTCTTTGATGTAAAGAGCAAGACTAAGGATTGTCTTTCTATTACTGTTGGTTAGTAGTTCAGCAAATTTATAGACGCTTGGACGAATGAAATAATACTTTTTCAAGTGCTTTTTCCTAAGTTCAGTAAAACATGGACATGCAAAAATAAAATGAAATTCGATGTCAGTAGATTTACAGCATAGACAATATCTTTCTTCTTTAGGGGTTCTGTTTTTGGAGTAGCGGCCAGTTTGTATTCTTAAATTGTGAGCAGACAATCTTATTCTTGTTAGGTACATTTTCAAGGATTTTGGAATAAAAGCGAGATAATGTTTTTCACCGAATTCAAATTCACAAATTCTTATATAAATTCAAAACATAACATGACTCTTTAGTTGTTTGCCAACTTTGGAGGAAGTTATCTTTTATTCTTTGAGAAAAGATACCTTTAAACTTATTAAGGTTTATACTGGATGTATTGTCCCAGATGTATTTAAAACCGTAATCACACAAGAGATTTTTAACATTTAAAACCAATTTTTTGCTCCCTTCTCTGCATTAATGCGTGAAATGTGGTACACCTTTTGTACTTGTTGTACTATAACGTTGTTTGATTTAATAACTTTAAACCAATATTTAATAATGTTTATATATCTTGAAATGTATAGAGGGTATCTCCCTAATTCACCTTATACTGCTGCATAACTAGTTGACCTTCTTACATCCAAAAGTTCTTTACAAAATTGTAAATGGATAGATTCTAGTTCCTACTTTTTGTATAACCCCAAATTTCGGAGGCGTACGCTAAAATAGATCCAACAAAGGCATCAAAAAGTTCCATTAAGCACCTAGGTTTAAAGTTGTAAACATTACAATTATACAATAAAAGATTCATAGCTTTTGTAGCTTTGCCACGTAGATACTTGCAGTGTAGCGCGAAATTACCCGTATAGTTTAATACTACCCCAAGATAATTAAAATTATCAACTATTTCAAGGCCTTGCCCGTTATAAGTCCATATTTCATTTTCCTTCAGCCCAACCCTTTTTCTGAAAACCATAATCTTCGTTTTTTCTATGTTCACATGTAGACCCCATTCAGAACAGTAATCATATAAGCTATTAAGATTATCTTGTAATTCTTGTGGTGTTTTTCCGAAAACTACCATATCGTCAGCAAATAACAATAAAATTAGACAATAATCTTCAATATTTAGCCCTTTATCAATATCTGATTGCAAGGATAATTCTAAGTCTTCTAAAAATAATGACACCAAGACAGGCGAACTTATCTCCCCTTGTCTTAGACCGACTGCATATTCGAAAAACTGGGAATATTCATTAAATCCTCTGAAGCAAGATTTAACCTGACTGTACATATCTCTAAGTATACGCAATACTTTACCCCTTATGCCATATTTAAACATGTTTACCCATAGGCCATTTCTGTAAATAGTGTCGAAACATTTTTAAGATCTACAAAAGCACAATATAGTATTTTATTTCCTTGCAAAAAATTCTGCACAATATTAGTTAAAACAAAAAGAGCGTCAATAGTCGAACGGCCTTTTCTAAACCCAAACTGGGCATCTGAAATAACAGAGTGCTCATTACAATATGAAACGAGGTTATTTAAAATGGTAGTAAAAAGTTTCGACAAACAGCTCAATAAAGTAATTCCTCTGTAATTGTTGGCGTCATTTAAATCACCTTTCTTGTGTAAAGGAACGATAACCCCCTCTGTCCAGTTATCAGGGAATACCGCTGAATCAAGTACAGCGTTAAAAATATCACATAAGTGCGATGAAAGTATATCGCAACTTTCAATTAAATACTCATTCAGTATTAAATCGGTACCGTAAGCTTTTCCACGCTTCGGCGACTTACATGCTTTTACAATTTCCTGCACTGAAATACGCCTATCTAATTCATCGTCTCCAGATAAAATGTCATCAAAATCATTATTTTGACAAAAGTTTTCCGATTCAACGTTGTCAAATTTAAATGAAGTATTGCTTACGTCTGAAAAGTGGAGCATAAAATCTTGTAATGATATATTATTGTTAGACTTCTGTTTTTCTATGAAATGCTTCCAAAAATCCTTCGGTTTTGATTTTTTCAATTTTTCAATTTCAGCTACCTTTTTTGACCTGTATGCATTTCTCTTTTTTTTTGCATATCATTTTATATTTTGTTTTTAGCTGACAAAAACGTTCCCTATTTTCAGAAGACATATTATTGTTAAAGGCATTTCTTGCAATGATAAAAATTTTTTTTTGCCTCCTCACATTCATGGTCAAACCAATTTTAATCTTTACAAATCACATGATCAATAAAACAGTTATATTTCCGTTTTGATGTTTTTTCAAATAATGGGGTAGCTACTTCAAGTATAATATTATTAAACTTTTGAATTGTATCATTGATCGAGTCCCTATTACTTAAGTCAATGTTAGCCGTGACTGAATTTAACTCGGGTAAGTTTGATATAATACCATTTCTGAAATCATGTTTTAAGTTTGAGTTCCATGCGTATTTAGTTTCTTCTTTTTGTTGTACAAAAACAGGGACAGAATTGAGCAGTAATGAGAATGACAACGGTGCGTGATCACTATGTTCGTTAAAAAAGTTTATCAGTTAACAGGCAATACTCTTTTTCACGTGCTAACAACATATCAATTAGGGATGTACCCTGCGTACTGGCATATGTAAACGATCCCCTATTTTGATCACTGAATAGGCGCCCATTTACAAAGCGCATAGTGGTTGATTTACAAAAATCTAAAAGCATGTACCCGAAGTGATTACAGTGCGTATCCATAGAGGCCCTAGAAGAGGGTTCGTCTGGGAAATAGTCATCGTCATCTATAATACTGTTATTTACATCATATGCAATAAAATCATTTTGAATTCCCACTCTGCTATTAAAATCGCCTATAATGTATATGGAGCCTAAATTTTCATATTCGTAAAAATCACGCAACAGCAGTTCAAACAAATCCACATTTGCGACGTTGTATGCGGGCGAATCTTCGCACCATATATAAACGACACAAAGGTAGATATCCCTCTCAACATTGAAAAACAGTTTATATAATTTGATACATAAAATTGCGTCATAGTGAGATTGAATTATTTCTATACCGCCTCGCAGCCTGTCTCTATTGTATAGCACTAAACCACCACTGTGTCTCTTAGCGTTTTTATGTTGAAAGTTACGATATAAATTGTAACATGTAAAAAAGTTAATATCAATGTTGCTCTGTTTCGAAGTCCACGATTCTTGCAAAAATATAATGTCATAGTTAGTAATTAAACGCAAAAAGTCATCTGAGCTCTTTCTTGGCCTCGGTTAGCCCGTGAATGTTCCAGGATAGAATTTTGAGATCATCCCCGGCGTCCCCTTATCTATTGATACTCGCTGGTTTGCCATCGATGTACAGCTTATCATGCACAAACCAAGCATTTTTTCCGTCGCGTTTTGCTGCATCAAGGTGTGGTTTGAGATATTTTAGACAAATCAACAAATCAACATGGCTTGAAGCAATCAGATAGAGCGTCACCCAGGGAACATTTTTATAATTGTTTTTGGAAATCGGCATAATATAGGCGTATAAGCAAAACATTGCCATCAACTCCCTCTGGCGGTTATGTTTTTCTACCAACCATCATGGCTTAAAGGAATCTGATAGAGGGTCACGCAAGGAATATTCATAAAAAAGTATTTTTCTTTCGATTATCATGGAAACCAGAATTCTGCATGGATATAAAAAGATAAAGGCATGTCGGAGAAGACATTAAGAGGATGTTTTCTGTGAAGTATCATCCAAATCAAACCACTGGTTACAGAGAATAACGGACGGACGACGCACGACGTATGGCGATCACAGTAACTCACCTTGAGCACGAGCTACAATATGATACATAATCATGAGTCAGTTGTGTAATTGAAAATACTCCTGATAATTAATCGAGTAATATAATGCGTAATGTGATGTGCAGGTCGTTACATAGTGATATTCAACTGCATTCGAGAGATATTAAAATGATAAGTCACTTGCAAAGGATGGTTTAAGGTCTAAAAGCGAGTTTGTTGATGATTTCTATAACATCCCATTCAAATGACATATTCTTCATATCAAAGGAATGAATTTGATTATTCTATTTTTTATTTACTACTCTGGTTTATTTTTAGTGAAAGTGATAAAGAGAGAGAAATTGCACGTGCATTAAGTCATTTAGAATAAGATGACGTCAACATAATGTTTCCATGCGTTATACGGACTTGTAAAATTGACATTGTGTAAATCTTCTAAGTAATATAACGGTTGGTGTTTCTTTATAAATTAGTTTGATTCATAAGAACATGTTTTCAAATATTCTAAAAAATAAATATTTTTACGAATTTCGTTTCATAGCAGTTTGTTGTGAAGTACACAATCAAAAACTTTACCTAGGGGAAGTCGGTTTGTGAGAAAATACTTAAAAAGGATGTTCCTACATCAGTCCAAAAGTTCCCACGATTTAAGTAGTACAATACAAACCAGGGGATCAAACCAGGGGATCAATCCTGCAACGTAATTTTCCTTTTATTATGTACTTACTTGTGAGACAGAATGAAGAAATCTTATATAAATTTCTATTTTCACAAACACGAAATAACACAATTAAAACACTAAAATACAGTTTATGAATTGCGTGTGAAGGACACCCCATTACTGCATTTTGAATGACTAAGTCAAATATGTATACGCTATTTAGAATTCAAAGTAGTCACATATCATGTTTGCAAGGAAATAGCATATTTAAAACATAACATATTGACTTATCGCTTACGGCAATAACAATAATAACTGAGGTATCAGAAATAGAGGTTTAGGTTGCATTGGGGGATGTATAGTTTGTTTTTACATTGAATACGATATGTCTTTACTGTAAAGTATTGCTGCACTGTGCTAGAAAAGAAATATTTCTAAATTTGAAAAATATGTACTTGGAATTCATTAAATATCAATCCTATTTCTATATTGACCCTTCGTACAGGGGTAAAATTGTGTCAAACTGATTGAACTGCAGTTGTGTGCAATGATTTATAGTGGACTGAATGAAATTCTGGAGAAACTGTTCATACATAAGCTTACCTTAGTCAACACAGTTCACAGATGCATTAATACCCAGAATCGCTAGATGAGGCTCAAAATACTTACCTTGTGTTCCGATTGAGCACAAGTGTTGGTTACATATATCCTTTGCACAGCACTGGTTACACATAATCTGTTCGACAGATCGGCCCACAAGCGATGACGATGAACCCCCTAGACATTCCTGTCATAAATTTAAGACGAGCTTTCGAAACGTTTTTGTCAAAGGCACATCAAAATCGAACTTTGAACGTTTTTGAATTCATGTCGATTACGGTCAGATAGCATAGCTTTGTGGAATCGGTTCTCAGATATCTAAACCAATGTTAAAAACATAAAATACTCGAATCAGACTATGAAAGGAGACTTATTCTGATCTGAGTCTTTACTGGTCGTTAATATCATAATGTAGATTTTCCCATCACGTGGCATATACAATATCGTCAAACTATCTATCGTGTTCACAACACTGGTTCGACAGATCGGCCCACAAGCGATGACGCTGCTGCTACTAGGCATTTCTGTCATAAATATATTAAATATTAAGGTAATTTAACTACTCATTATAAAAGGTAATTGGCTCATTAGTAATCGAGACAAACAATCCTTTGTTAAAATATTTTTGAAGTTTACATCTAAACAATATGCGATGGCCCTAAATCGACCTCCTGATGTACGGATGGACACGACGAGTATTTAATATAGATCACATTGAGCCTTCAGCTCAGATGATATAATAAATTTCAAAAAGAAACTGTGTTTCATAAATAATTGAATATATTGTTTTATAGGGTTGATTTCTCAACTATTCCACGTCGAGAGCTATTGCATAATACTATAGCAAAGGAAAAACATATCAAGTTTTGGCGTTCAATTAAGTATGAAACATCTTAAATAGTAAGATCTTGATATGTTAAGCATAAATAATAGTACATGTTTAATGCCTACACAATGTGATGCGTGAAGTATCTGTCACATTGTACAGTAAGCTATATGAGTTGTTTATAAAATCATAAACTAACACCGAGTTGAAACATTTTTTCATTAAATAATATGAGGTTTTCCTTATTCAATCTACACTCACATATAAAGCCAAATTAATTGAAGAAGAAGTCATTGGCTTGTTTCAAAAGTACAGATATAATTTTTAATAAAGTGTAACGTGTAACGGCGTTAAGCCATCGCGGGTCACCCATCCATGTACTAACCGCGATGAACGTTGCTTTACTTTATGAAAAGGTCAACCACTCTATCAACATCACTATAAAAGCCGGCCGTAGAAGTGATATTTATAACTATAACCCGTTCCCGTAATATTTCTCCCTCTTTTCTCTTGACTTCGACCCGAAGTCACACAACTGAACACAATCAGTATACCAGAGCGGAGTCTATGTAACATCACTGGAAACCACTGAGGAGGTCCGGAGATGATGGTGATATCAACCCAAAAATCCCACCGCTGCCACCATTTGTAACGTGTACCGGCGTTAAGCCATCGCGGGTCACCCATCCAGGTACTAACCGCGATGAACGTTGCTTAACTTTATGAAAAGGTCAACCACTCTATCAACATCGCTATAAAAGCCGTCTTCTACGACAAGGCCGTAGAAGTGATATTTATAACCATAATCCGTTCCCGTTACAAAAGTGTAAGTCGAATTTGCTAAAAAAAAAGAAAAGACATATTGCTTACTAATTCAGTCTTACATCCAAGGTCGAAGGTCGTTTCCGTACCAATGCCATGTGAAGTAGTATAGCAACGCTAAAATATAAGGCAATACGGCGTCTTTATAAAAATGCAATCAAGGAAGCCTCAGACATGCATACAATTAGTAGTATTTTGTCTCCTGGAGACGTTTGAGGAATTGATTGATCTGAGTTTATCGCCGTTTTCAACTGTATTTCAGCCAGTTCACCTAACGTGTGTTTCGTGTGTTCGCTCATGTTCTACATACAATATTCTTCCCGGGGAATTTGCTATTTTCCAATATAGATCACAATTTGTCAACTATGAGAAAACATTGGTAAGTCACAAGGACTTGTGTTAATCATCGACAATAATAAATAAATGAAGTTTCAGGGTTCGAATTCGAGAAAAAAAAAGAAAAGGTTATTTACTCAGTTCAAAGAGAGGTAGAATACAATTTATATGTAACACACGAAAACAAATAATGTTTACACTCATTTTAACAGAACAAATGGCCTACTTTTCACAATTTATTTGTATTTATCAATACCAAATAAGATCATGCGCAGCCGTTGTTAATCAAGTTTGAATGTCACGACTTTGTTAAACGTTATAAACAAGTTGCTTTTATGTTCAAATTATTAAACATCTAAAAGAGTAGCAAACACATCTTACATCTCCATTATGGCACTGTGTATAGTTATTACAATTGGTTGGACTTGTTATGTTTGTGCATGTTGCACACTCCAGGGCATCTAAAACATTTAAAAGAACATTTAATATACAAATAGTTAAATGTATATGTCTAATGGTTAATCCTTCAAATATCACTAAAACGAATATAAAATATCATACACTACATGTTGTTACTTATTTCTATACATATTTTGTTTTATTTTTACAAAGTTAGGATACACATCTTTCCCCAGATTAAATTCTCTTTGCTGCGTACATGGAAGTGAGATATTGCATGAAAATCACAACGGCCAGTTCACCTACCCATGTATTTCCTGGCTTATTAACACTAGTACTGCACACAAAAGTATTTCCAAGCAACTGGCTGCTTTTCTATATGAACTATATGCCCATCGTTTGAAGACGACAGACGCTTATTGCATTGACTTTTGTCAAACGTCAGAAAGAATGTTGGCCGATATGGGGTTCAGACTCACAACCCCTGGATAGACAGTCCGCATCGTTACCGACTGAGCTACCGGGACAATGCAAATTTCGTTTAAACAAACACATCTTAATGTTGATGCCTGTTATCATGACCTCATAGAGATATTTCTACAGTGTCCACAAAGTATGTTGGCCTATTTGACTAGTTTGTGACCAAACTTGACCGATAATCAGACTTAGCTTAAATATATCTCCAAAACAAACATACCGAGTTTCATTGTTTTTGAGTAAAATATGCAGCCTCTAGGATGTAAACAAGTCTTCTGGAATAAGGCCTCGTTATCTAGTTTTTGACCCGAAGGAATCAATATTCGACCTTAGCCTGTTTATCATGAGGACAAACATCTGACAGCAGTAAACAGATGGAGATAAGGTACAAAATGCAGTACGTATAGTGTCCACAAGCGTTTATTAAAAATATTCTATAAACCTTGTTTTTGGCCGACTTGGTCCATTTTCAAACGTAGCCTAGATATACTCACGAAAACCAGTCCGACAAAGATTTGTCATTATTGAAAGTGAAGCCTCTAGAGTACGATCATGAATTCACTTAATTATGCTTAACGACCTAGTCATGGCATGTATCAACAAGACAAACATTTCGAAAACGTTTCACGAAGATTGCATTGAAAGTGTGATTTCAAGAGTCTATACGCACACATTTTGAAGACGGTCGACGGACAAAGAGTTAACAGAAAAGCTGTCATTTTGCAATCCGTGCTCCGGTGAGCTAAACACCGTTGACTTTCCATTAAAACTATAAACGTTCATAAAGTTTTCCCAAAATAGTATTATCAGATGAGAATATGTATGAAGGTATTCTTTAAAAGAAAATACTGCAAGAAACATTTAATAAATGCATTCACATTGTATGAGCTTTCTAAAAATAAAGTGCACATGTTATAAGATGGGATTGGATGTTATGTGATTTATTAAATATGTATACACGCGTATAATACTATCAAACTGTGTAACTAAATGAGCTTGTACTCGTTAAATGTTAAAGAAGTAAACGCATCTGAACCAAACGTTTACTTCCGGAGTCAGTTACAGAAATGGATGGCGTACGGCAGGTGTGATGCGTACGGCATAAATAGTGTGTTTTTGGATATATCCTTAAGCTAGCATTGCTGTTAAGATTGCCGATCTTAATTAAATGTGTGTTGATAAGGATTGTTCGAAGGTTTTTGGTATATGTTCTACAAATGAATGAAACTTACAGTTAATCAATATTAATGACAATAATAAGCCGAGAATCTACCATAATCACAACAAACGACTTGCCCCTGCAACATTCATTACTTCCTAAACACTGCTATCAACTTTGTTTTCTCAGTTAAGAATATATTTGTAAAGACAAAAAACATGAAAGTCTAATCTAGTGCAGTAAAATGTAACATTTATAACTTCTGATTTTAAAATGGAAATAATAATGACTTACTGCAAGCTGCAAAAACATAAAATGCCAACCAAAGTGTAAGAAACATTACATCAACTTGTTGAATCAAATATGACATGCCAATAAGTTAACTAGCTACACAATGACAAAACGCTTATATAAGTAGAAGACGACGAGACGACAGATAACAGCGTCTGACCTTGTCTGACCTTTTGCAGAAATAAGGTATGACGGGAAAACTGATGAAGGCACAATAGACCGTCATTATGACAATATATGTGTGCTGCTATACATGACATGTATATCCATGTACCACTATTCACAACGATGTATTAGACAAACTATCATTATTAACAAACAAGAGCGCCACGGAGCGAACGCCAACACTGGTCTGTTTTATTTTTCTAAATTGAAAAAGGGGCATAACTGACTTGGCATAGACATTCGTTTTGTTTAAAGGAACATGTGTCATTTCAAAATGTTTAACGGTTTTGAGTGTTATGATGCAAGGTTAAGGCTTTGTGACAAGGCAGACACAGATACTGACGCAGACTCAGACGCAGAAGCTGACGACGACGCCAAGGGTATCACAATACCCCGACTGTGTTTCTTCGAAAACCAGACGATCTAAAAATAAATAAGGAGTTTATTCCATCAAACTCAGGGATATCGAAGTCAGTGAAAGGAATTGGATTCTTACTTATCAATCAACATGCAGAACTACGCATTAAATAAGCATGCATTGATACATGCCCAAATCAAGACAAAGCAAGATAATCAACTTCTTATTTATCAATAACAGGTTACTCAAAAATATGTGCTAGAATTTGACACAAATTGATGTAAAATGAATTTAATAACGGAATCACAACAAGATGAAGAAAAAAAAGTTTTAAAATTCAGTGCCTACTTTGTTATGGCCATCTTGCAAAATCGTGGTTGACGTTGGCAATTTTGAGAAAATCGTGTTGACCTGTAATGTCAATAAAACTAAATAAGAATCAACTGATATTGCTAAATAGGTCAGTTCGTCTGTCCTTTAGCCCATTCTTACATAAAGAATTTGCAGCAGACCTCTTTCAACATATCTAAGCTTAACTATAGAACATCTCTATAAATATATGTTTGGTGAATAGAGCTGAAAGCATTTCTCCTTTGAATAATTGTTTTGAAAAATCGTCTGCTTCACATCCGTCAAAATGCGTCTGCAGATGGAATTTTGTTTATCTAACAAGTCTAGACTCTTCCAAATCGGGGACAAATGATGATCTGTATCAAAAACATGTTTAGCACAAAGAATGAAATGTTTTCTTTAGTTCGGTCATAGTGAAATTATAAGTACAGCCAGAATGGGATATTTTCTGTTTCTACGATGAAACTTGATGCAGTATAACCGCCGGTTAAGACATTTTAATTAGAAGTCAACACAAATTATAAAGTATTCAGTAAGATGGAATCTCGATTAAACGTATGGACGATCCCAGCTTGCCGAGTTTATTGTTGATTTACCTTTGCCAAGGGATTTTTCTAGTCTACCAAGGGTTCATAAATAAATGAACTGTCACAGTGATATACACGAAATGATATTGAAAACGGCATTAAACATCAATATAAGTTATACACAAAATCAATGTCCTGAGAGTACTGAATGTCGGGCTCTCGTAGAAACTTGATATAAAAAAGCAAGAGCTACGCAAAGAGGGACATTGTTCATCTGTGTTTAAACTGTCGCAACCTACATCCATCAAGTAGGCATAACTCTGGAACGACCAATGTTATTTGACGGTTCTTCTTTGTCGCAACCGAGGTTTTAGGCCAAGAAACTGTCCGAGCAAGTTTTGATGAACTAGGCCAAGCTGTAATACACAGACAAATGGTCACAAAGTTTGGTTAAGATCGATTGAAAACGGTTCGACATAGAGATCGGACAATGTTTATTTGGCCATTTTTTGATAATTCAAGGGTCATAATCCAAAAGTGCATCGGGAAATCTGGCTTTTTACTGAAATTGACCCAGACAATAGGCCAACACACGTGTTCACCAACTTTGATGAAGATCGGATGAAAATTGTTCGACTTAGAACTTATCTGGCCAACTTTAGATAATTCAATATTAAGACAATATCGCCTTGCACGCTTTGACTGGTTATCTGATAAAAACTATTCTACTTAGAAAGCGGACAGACCCCCCTGCTGCCGATGTTTCCATAATAGGGCCTGTCTATACACGGTCGTATACAAAGACATTTATTTATTGATTCGGATAAGAAGTTTTGTTGTTAATATCACGACCTTGTTTGAGAACAATGAGCTGACATATAAAAGGGCAAAATGACATACTTGGACAAAATTTCGTTTTTACCAGTTTCTGACAAGTCTTGTTTACATTTATTGCAATTATGAGCACCAACACTAGCCTTAAGCTCAAACTGATATATTCTGACTACCCTTTGTCGGATGCATGAGGTCGCTGGTTTCATCCCCGGCCGGGTCATACCAAAGACTTGAAAAATGGTAGTAATGGCTGCCCTCCTACCGTCCAGGGTTTCAGGGTTGGCATAACGACTGACTGGCTGGTGTTCGGATAAATGGACCAGTAGTACTGGTTACTCATCCAGGAAAGGCCGTGATATAACTAAACATTTGTTAAAAGCGACGTAAACAGCAAACAGTCAATCAATCAATCTAAACGACCAATTTCAACTTATTCTCACAAGAATTTTACTTTGGTTGTCCTTTTCCAAATTTGTTCAGAGAAGTATAGAATGGGGAAACTGTTAAAGCTGTAAAAGGACCTGTCACACCAGAGCATTTTCGACCAAAGTGTGAGTAGCGCGTTTAAAATAGTTGATACGCTGGAAAACGCTGAACTTGAACAGAAACTATGTTTTAACCGTGTACATAACGCGTTGATAACGGGTTCACAGCGTATGCCAGAGCGTGAGTAGCGTGTGAGGAACGCGCTAAGCATTTGAGGAACGCATCACTGATGTATCGATAACATATGACAACTTATCGCTAGCGCGTGAATAATGCGTTAGTAACGCACTCGACGACTGAAGAACGACTGCCCAGTGCGCGAGAAGCGCGTTCCAACGCGCGCCAACGTACTTCAACGACCACGTGCTTTCTTGTATATAGCCGTAGCGCTACTACAGTACCAGCGTGTCGCCAGCGTACGCCAAAATGTGAGTAGCGGGTTGGTAACGATCGTCTAGCGCGTTCGACGTGGGAACAATGACCCTCCAACGTTGCCAGCGTGTGACTGTACAACGCTGGAAATGTTAGATATGTTTAAACATTTATGTTTGCCTCAGCGATTGCCCTGTACCGCTCAGCTGAGTACTAATTAAAGCATATGAACAAAACCTGTTCTTCCGGAGTGAGTAAAACAAATGAATATCCTCAACTTGGAGTTGTACTTGTCATAAAGATAGTGTTGCTGTTTAGATTGCCGATGCTAAAGAAATGTATGTTATTTAAGAGGGTTTGTAAGTTTTGGATATATTTCTCCATGTGAATGAAACTTACGGATAATCAATCACAATGACAAGAATGAGAATGTCCTTTGCACTTTTCAAACCATACTTGGGATAAAAGTAGCGATTTGTTAAAACAAATTAATTTCAGATCAAATGAGAAATCCCCGCAACATAAGTTTCTTAACAATGCTATAAACTGTAAAAAAAATTCAGATAACCAAACAACTTGCTTTGAAGAAATCTTGTAGCGGGTCCCCTAACGAACATTTCTACAAAAGTATTTGGAAATTAGCCAAATACTTTCGGAGAAAATATATTTTTAAAGTGTTCAATAAAACCATATAAGGCAAAACAGCCCCACACCTAGCGACCACATTTCTTTCAAATCAACGGGGCTTCCAGGAATCAGTTAAAAGGTCAAACAAGGAATTTTTCTTCGAAATGATTTGGAAAGCATCCAGATTCTTTCGGAGAAAACGATTTTAAGGTTTTCACTATAACCATATGAGGTAAAACAGCCCCGCCCTCTGGCGGCCATGGTATTTAGACTAATCAACATAGTTTGCAAGAATCTGATATAGATTCACCCAAGGAACATTGCTACAACATTTTTTGGAAATTGGCCAGATACTTTTTGAGAAGAAGATTATTAAAGAGTTCACTATAGCCATAAAAGGTAACACAGTCCCGTATCCTGATGGACATGTTTTCCAACCAATCGACATGGTTAGAAGGAATCTGATAGAAGGTCAACCAAGGAACATTTCTACAAAGTTGTTAGGAAATCGGACGGATATTATTTGAGAAGAATATTTTTAAAGTTTTCACTATAGCCATATAAGGCAAAACCGCACTGCCCCTTTGCGGCAATGATTTTAGACCAATCAACATGCTAACAAGGTATCTGATAGGAGATCACTCAAAGAACATTTCTACACACTTATTTGAAAATGGCCAACTGGTCTGGGAGAAATATTTGTTTAATTTGTTTTCTTTTGGTTGCCTTGAAAACCAGGATTTTGCATGGATAACAAAAAGTGAAGGAATTTTGATGAGGACATTGAGAGGGTGCTAATAAAAAAAAGGTTAATTACAATTTAAAATGTAGGGTATTCTTTCAACCATATTGTTGTTCTGATAGATATATAATACTAAATAAGAATCAACATTAGGTTTTGCAATATCTTAATAGGTCAGTTCGACTGTCCTTTAACAAGTTCATACAAACAAGGAATGTATCACTTAAAACAAATCGAGGACAAACGATAAAAAATCGTCCATGGATATGTATCTGCTTTTGCCACCTTAGATAATCATACTATAAGGTATTTCCCGAAATAACAATCTCTCTTTCTCTCTCTCTCTCTCTATATATATATCTCTATCTCTGTCTGTCTCTGTCTCTGTCTCTGTCTCTGTGTCTCTGTCTCTCTCTGTGTCTCTGTCTCTCTCTCTGTCTCTCTATATCTGTCTCTCTCTGTCTCTCTCTGTGTGTGTCTGTGTGTGTGTGTGTGTGTCTCTCTCTCTCTCTCTCTTTCTCTCTCTCTCTCTCTCTCTCTTTCTCCTCTCTCTCTCTCTCTCTCTCTCTCTCCCTCTCTCTCTCTCTCTCTCTCTCTCTCTCTCTCTCTCTCTCTCTCTAAAAGGTTGTATTTGGTCAAACTAGAAATGATTCAAGAATCTTCTACTTAAAAACATATGTAGATGGCAACTAGTTTATTACAACGTATATCAATTATGGATGTTAATGCACAATGAGATTAAATAAACTTATGTTCTGTTCAGTGATTTGACATATAATTGCTTGTTTCAAGGTACATACAATGACTTGCTCCATTTACACCCAGACTGTCCTTGAATATCTCTAGAACAAGGACAACAGGGGTTATAAGAGGACAAACGGCTCGCTATCAATAGGAAGATAAGGGGAGTGTCCATATTGTCCCTAGCATATCAAATATATGGAGGTTAAAACAGTACTTCCAAGAACACTAAATAGTACAAGAGGAACACACGAAAATAGCATTACTTTGCTTGAAAATCATTTCCCACATATAAACGCAGTATGACGCCACAACAGCAGACGGCTTTTGAAAACGTAGTGGCAAAAGAAGACATAGCTTATAATTAGCAATTTCTCCTCATGACACAATATTTTCAAATAGAAAGTATTGAGTTATATGGACAGCACTCTGACAGTACGCTAAAATCCCTCTTTGTGTATAGAAGAGAAATTGTCAATAGTGTTATTATTAAAAGTCGTCTGCTTCAGATTTGTTATATGTGGGAAAGGGTTAAACTGTAAACAATTTGACAGGGCACAACCATATATTTCAAGGTTAGAACATATTGTAGGACAGGCAGAAAGTAAACAGGATTTTTCGGCGATAGCTGTTTAACCTACGTTTTGACCTAGATGTTAAACAAATGATCTAGATTTAAGACCAATCAAATGTTGTATTTAATGAATAATGTCGAAGAAATAAAGGAAATGAAACGATTTGATTGGTTCATAGTTAAGTTGGTGATCCTACGAGAGGCACTAATAAGATGAAGTGTTAAAATGAAATGTTCTGCATACTAACCATTAATTGTTTTCCTTAAAAAATAAATTTAAGTGAAAAAAATCAGTGAAATCATATGAAATATGTTATTAAGAGCAAAATATTAATTATTTTTGAAACATGATAAGTTTTCAGTTATTATCGTCAATTTAAACTTATACACCTCTTAGGAACGTCGCGTAATCTCTAGTCATGTGACGTATTCTCGGCCTTGATAATCTATTTATAGAAACTGAAGCTGGAATTAGCCTTTGGTAAACACATAGATTATATGCGCATGTTCTGTCATATATCTTTGAGTTTCTGTGCAATTTCTCATATGTTTGTTTCGCTGTGATTTGATTCTGTCATATATCTTTGTGTTTCTGTGCAATTTCTCATATGTTTGTTTCGTTGTGATTTCATTCTTACATATATCTTTGCGTTTCTGTGCAATTCTCATATGTTTGTTTCGTTGAGGGTTTTTTCTGTCATATATTTTTGGGTTTCTGTGCAATTTCCCATATGTTTGTTTCGTTGTGCTTTTATTCTGTCATATATCTTTATGTTTCTGTGCAATTTCCCATATGTTTGTTTCGTTGTGATTTTATTCTGTCATATATCTTTATGTTTCTGTGCAATTTCCCATATGTTTGTTACGTTGTGATTTTATTCTGTCATATATCTTTATGTTTCTGTGCAATTTCCCATATGTTTGTTTCGTTGTGATTTTATTCTGTCTTTTTGAACAATCGTGCAATCCAAATAATAACCATGTCTGAATACATGTACTCGTACTGATCATATTTAGGCATTTGAATACGCACTGTCCCTTTTCCACATGGAGATGCAATGTGTTGCTTTTGTAGATGAAATCTTTTGAAAACAATGTTGCTAAAGGAAAAGATGTTCATAGCATAAATGCAATTTATACTTTTGCCACTATGTTTTCAGCTCTATTACAAAGTAAACCTTTATTTATAGAGAGCTTCAACATTTAAGCCTACATGTTTTAAAAGCGTGCATAATGCCATATCGTAGATGACTAGTTTCCCTGTCCATTATAGAGACCAAGTAACGCTGACACACTTATCAACCCTTTCAAACACACGGACGCGCTCTGGTGCCTCTGTAATTTTTTCAAAACATTATGAGACAAGGGGAAATTGCTCTTAATGAGCATTTTATACTTTTGCCACCCTCTTTATATCTCCATGCAAAATGGTACTTTCATTTTTACCTAGATGGTTTTAAAGTCGTCTGTTGATATTCGTCTGTTGAGATTTGGTTGTATGCTATAGATCATCTAGTTTCCATCTCTATGACTATACATCTGATCCGTCTTATCAACATGTACGCAACTTGACAGAAGCTTCTAACAAGATTACGCAAGTAATATGTGAACAGTACAGAGCTTGATCCGATTGTGCGGATCTACTCGCTCACAAAATCCAACTATTACCCTTTTTCCCGTAAACAGGTTCTTACAATTCACTGAATGACCCATCCGCACTGCTCAATCTGGATCTAGACTGTTCACAAAAGCCTTCTGGTACATTCTCCCACAAACAGTCTCATATAATACACTTAATGACCCATCAGAAAGTGTACGATTATTGAGTCACAATACACGTGTGTAGACCTTCAATTTTATGGGACAGAAAAGAACACCATTCCCCAAAGTACAGGTGTCATATACATATGTTATTGCCACAATAAAGCTCATGTTAATGACACTCCATAGAGTCACGTAAATAAGACACATTTAAGTGTACCTAAAACATAGGATACGGAGCGCAGATATTAATGTGTAACGGGAATGGGGTATAACAGGTACAAGTACCACTGCTAAAGCCTTGATGTGGAAGCCGGCTTTTACTGCGACGTTGGCTTTTTCACAAAGTAAAGCAACGTACATCGCGGTAAGTGCCTCCTGGATTGGTGACCCGCGGTGGCTTATCTCCGTGAAGGACCGGTACAAATAACACATGCAAGGATATAAAATTTGCCACATATCTAGGTATCTAGGGTTCTATTGAGGTAAAGGAGTTTTTACTCACTCACATTACATGTATATGTATTTAAGGGCTCGTCTGATTTTGATTTAGCCTTTTCCTACATATATACGCTTTCTGACGCCTTTGCAGCAGACGGTTTTGGAAAACATTGTGGTAAAAGTAGAAGTTGCTCATCTTGAACAATAGCTGCACTTTGTCACATTGTTTTGAACTTTATTCAATAGTTGTTCTCCCATTTTAAACAAATGGCGCTATTTTTGCCTAGCCTGAAGTTTCCAATGCCGTCTGTTAGATTTATTGTATGGCGGGTAGATAAGCGAGACCAGACTGTGCGTGAATCATACTTTAGGCCCAAATTGACCCTTTGTCACATTCAACAAATCCTCTGCAGACAACCGTGACTTTATCTAGGCAAAAATTGGGGATCTTTCTTAAAATGAAAGTGTAACTATTGAATAGAGTTGAAAACATTTTGTCACATGGAGAAATTGTTCATGTTGAGAAAATTCTCCTTTAGCTGAAATGTTTTTAAAAGTCGCCTGCTGCAGAAACATCAGAAAGCATCGGTGTTTCGGGAAGCGTTAAAGACATTAATCGATTCCTCCGTTTTTGTTAAAATATTAAAGGGATTCTCTCACGTCTTATACGACCGGGTCATACTAAATACTTCAAAAATGGTAGTACTACTTTTCATTACTTGGCCTTTAGGATTGTGAGGTTAGCCTTATGACTGACTCGCTGGTTTAAGTGTAAATGGATCAGAAGTACTGGTAACATTCCCAGGAAAAGCCGCAGCATAAATGATAAATTGTTGAAAGTGACGTGAAACACCATACAAACAAACACAAACTAAAGCTAATTATGGTAAAGAAGCTAACAATTATCCCAAACTTGATTGTAATAACAACACATAATGATACTATGTGAAAATATAGCAGTATATCGAGAAGTAATTTCTTGCTTTATGATCCTACATAGTATCAATAGTAGTAGCGGAAACTTTCGAAAGAAACAATACTAAAACAAAATTAGATTAAATCTATTGGTTCTCTCTTCTAGAGACCCTTAAAGTCGGTCTTCGTTTCTGTCCGTTTGTTTGTTGGTTCTCTCTTCTAGAGACCCTTAAAGTTGGTCTTCGTTTCTGTCCGTTTGTTTGTTTGTGGCAAGCGTAGCGCCAAAACTATTCAACGGATTTCGACCAAACTTGGTAGGGATGAAGGGTCTAGGCTCTAGTTGTTCCTTTTGTAGAATGGTCTCTATAGAAACCAGCGCTGCTATGGAAACGGGCGAAAACTATCTCCTCCCACAGTTTTTCGAATTTAGAAACCACTCGGTGTGCGATGTGTAGCCCATCAGTTGCTACATCGAATGATCGTCACGATTTTTGATCTGTCTCTTCGTTTTCTTAATATTCGAGTTGCCGTAAGGGGTACCATTTCCGTGGAAAACACAGACACGTCAAAACTAAATATATCGACACAAAATGAAATGGTTTCCTATTACCTGATCGCTGATTGGCTAAAAATCCGGTCACGACCAAATATCGCCAACCAGAGAGCACTTCACATAGCCATTACAACTTCCGTTTCCCGTACTTTTACACGAGGAGAAGAAATATTCAAGTGAATTTGACGCTGTTCTCGCGACAACTCGATAGCTTGTTTCATTATTCGTGCGGTGTCGTGATAGTAGAGACAATAGAGAACCATCGTCGCAGTATGCTTGTTCTTATAATAGTTTGACTGTTTAAAAAAGTGAGAAGGTTCCTTTAAGGCAATCAATATACGAGTCATATCGAGTTACATGAACATTATCATTTAAATGTTCATTGATTTACATGCATTTTCGCTAACCGTCGCACGATCAATTATCATATTAATGAAACGAGAGAGGAGGTGTTAAGCAGTGATTTTTTTCATATTAATTCGTAAAAAGTATTAGACAAAATGGCGTCTGCTATTAATGTTGCCGATCACGAATCAGTGGACGAAAGTACTCTGAATAAAGTAAGAGGATCGGAGATCGATAGTGAAGATAGTGAAGAACCAGTATGTACTTACGGGTTTGACATACAGGATCGGTTAACAGACTTGACTTTAATCGTTGAAGACAAACGTTTGTACGTTAACAGAGTAATGTTGGAAGTTTTCTCGTCCATCTTCGGGGATTTGTTTAAATCTAAATTGGATGGTACAGATGCAAACGAGTTTGAAATACCTGACACGAACTATAAAGAATTTGCTGAATTCCTCGCATGTATGTATCCAAATAAACAGCACAGACTATCGCAAAATAACGTGTTTTCCATCTTGCCGCTGGCGTTTCATTATAAAGTTGACTTTCTGTTGGTTGAGTCTGAAGTCGTTTTAACTAGGGTAACTTCAAAAACAGCAAACGAGGACTATTTAATCAGATGTTTGGAAACCGCAAAACGGTTCGGGCTGACGACATTGAGACAACACTGCGTTGATATGGTTGTAAAGAAACGCCGAGAAAACATTCAAACACTAGACAAGGAAATGAATACAGACGACAGAGTTGCAATATTTGATGAGTTGATGCCACACCTTCGTTCCGAAGTTTGCAAAATCAAATTTCTCTCATCTGATACAGAAAACAGCGAAGTTCTTGAAATTGCCCACTTTAGCAACGCTAAGTACAAAAAAGTAGAGTTTTCATTCCAATTCAGTTATTCTAACTACATAAAAGGATGTTTAAAATTAGAAGTTTGGGATTTAAAACTTATTGTAACAGTGGAATGTAAATGCACTGTAAGTAATCATCGAACTAACACCTCGAGTTACGAATGTAATTTAGTCCTCACTCTTGATCCATCATCACTCACGACAAAACGCTGTTATGTTGCGATCAAGTTTGTCCTTCAAAACAACATTCCGGGAAGACATAATATGTGTTTACAAAGTAAGGAATATATGACGAAGGAATCAAAATTAGTCGTTCCGTTAGATTGGAAGACAATAACTGACATTGAGAAAGGATTTCAATGGAATGGCAAATGCATGGTGGTGACGCATATTCTAGTAAACAAACCCGAGCGAATGATTAGACGAAGAACTGAGAAGATCGATCCGGAACATTCGGACGCTTTGACAGACATATAAATAATCAATAATAATAAGTCCACACATTTTACAAACTTGCCTCGCTTGATGAACTCTTATGTGCTACAACGTATGAAGTTCAATCTTATTAAAGGCAGAACAAAACAGTTCGCTGTTCGCAATTTGGATCTGACTATTAGCACTTGTCGCTGTCTACAACGGAAATACCAACCAGGTGTATTCCAATCTCATTACAATCAGACCAAAATACTTTGCTGTTCGCAATTTGGAACTAACAATCACCGCTTCTTTGTCGCTTTCTAAATCGGAAATACCAACCAGGTGTATTACAATCACACTAAAACACTTTTATGAGATTTGATGGATTTTGAGGTTGAATTGTGTAATATCTATAGAATACAACTTATGTCAATAGCATAAACGGGTTAAACTACATTTACATACATAGACGTGACACTGTGTCAATGACATAAACAGGAATATACTACATTTACATGGACTGAATTGGCACCATGGGTTTGTTCCCCGAACGCCAACTGGATTGAATCTCTACCTGGTCAAATTTTGGGATTAGGGGACCTTTGAAAGGAGCAAATATAAGTGAAAGTTTAAATGAATGTGGACTTAATTGCCTTTTTTGTCATTTAATTATAACTATTAGTATTATGCGCCAAGTGTGCATTTAAACACTTCTAAATTTAAGACAATTGAAATAAAAGTCTGAGCAATCTGATAGGAACATATTGTTGAAAAGGGACAATGCATGTAAAAACCAAAGGCTTCTTTCCCCACAACATGTTCAAGAGGTACAATATCTAAAGAGGCAACATGTAAGAGTGTCTATCCAGTAGGCATAAGTTTGATTCCTGTCTGTATTTATAAGTGTTTCGCTGTGCTTTGGTAATAAATTTTCCATTTCAAGTAGGACCCTTACTTATTATATGCACCGCTTAGAAACGATATTTATAATCTGCCTGGCCAAAACTGCTGAATCTTTTGTCTGAATTTAACATTAAGCTGTCTTTGGCCATGGTTGAACACGGGAAATGATTTCCACATCTTTATGATTAGCCTTAAAACAGAACATTATACCTGAACTTAAATAAAGAAAAGGATTAAATTATGACAAATAGTCAGTGTGTTTGAATGATAATTTGTTTGTGCTGCATGTTATAACAAAATAATCACGGATTTATTTAAGATATGTATGTGATAAAGCTATTTAGAACTATTTTTTTTACCCTATCAGATAAACCATTAATCAATCTTTTTTGTTAAACTTTAAAAAAAAAAGGGTTTCTCTACGTTTATTACGGCAGGGTCATACCAAAGACTTTACAACTTTTGACGATCCCTCCTTATCGTTCAAGAGTGCGTGAAAAGCATTAAGACTGACTCGCTTGTTTCAGGATAAATGGACCAAAAGTAATGGTAACTTATTGCTGTTGAAAAACTGAATAATGTTGAAAAAGGCAAATGTGTTATTACTAACCATGATATTTCAACGAGAACATATAGTCGTACATGGTGAAGTAATTTATTAGTTCCTATAAAAACAAGTCCACACATTTTACAAACTTGCCTCGTTGGATGAATAAGGATCTCGTGACCTCTCCGCTTCGCCATCGTATAAGGGAATGAGTGAGCTAATATACCGAGGCTACACCTATAGTATTTATTGTAAGAACTTACTGAAAGGCATATATTACATGTAAGCGGAAAGTGATAACTCTGACAAGAGAAGGGTAGCGCGAATGATTGTGTGATTGTTCTCTCTACTCATTTGACATGCGAACACTTCGCTCATCACGTAGTTTAACTCTGTCCCACATACCAAAACAATCACCAGGCGACAGTAAGGTAAATGTTTATGAATTTAATTAGAGTTGAAAGTATTCACGGTGGCAACGGGAGAAAATGATCATAATGACCACAGTATTATCGTCTGCTTCAGAGGATAGAGTTAAATGTGTGTTGTCCAGTTAATTGTTCACTGTGTTAAGCTATGCTTTATCCAGGCAGTAAATTCTTTACACATTTAAAACTATTTCATACTGTATATGGGCGAGGCGACATTTGATGCCTCCGAAGCAGACGACGTATGTCTGTGTACGTGAAGGAGCAATTTCTCAAAACGTACTTATAAAACGGGGCCTTAATTGATCATAGGAATAATTTACCGTTTATCGTTTGAAAACAGTGCAACTATAGCTGTCGAATATTTACGTTTTTTTTTATAGAGAGAGACAGTTGTAAAGTTTTTATATATTAGAGATCATTTTGCTGTGTTTTGACCTTTGAACATCTTTATAAACAGGATGTTGGACTTGTCTGGCTCATATTTTGAATAGTAAGTTCACTGTCCTCACACTTAAGGTAAACAAAGTCATACTATTAGCGCAAATTGTTATCTGTTCTCAGTCGTACACATCCACAGTGAAATTAACGATTGGAAGTCTTAGCCGAACTTGATCAACACTTACCTTTAAGGCACATAACATCGCAAACAAATCATGTAATATATACAAATGGACGCACATAAATGATACAGGAATGATGAAACTAAAATCAAACCAAAACAAAATAGCTCTCTTTCTCTGACTCAGTTATTTGAAAACATCGTCTAAATAGCTGATATATTAGAATATTTCAAAATGTGCAAATTATTTAAGTAGAAAGTTTTCAATGACATTATTTAGGATGAAATAAGTGCATGTATATGTAACTAATACATTTTTATATTGTAAATATAACTGGTTAATATTTATTTACATGTATTTGTGTTGTACTGTGTATACTTACCGTTACTCTCAAACGTTGACAATACGAAATTATTATATATTGTGAGCAGTAAGCCCAATGTTACAATATACTCATATTGTATTGTATTGTATCATCTATATAGTGCACAGGCTAATCCGGACAGACATTTTTCGCCTCCTGTGGATTTTCTGTTTCAGAAATCATTACTCGATATCTCTTTCCCCCTGAGACGAAATGCGTCGGCCTGGATCAGTCTGCGCGGACTGCGCATGCTGATCTGGTTCGATACATTACGCAGAGACCATAATGTTGGATTTATCGCGGGACGGCCCATATTTGTTTTATTTCGTCATCGTAGTGTAAGTCTAGGTTGACTAGCAACAAAAGCGATATGTTTACTGTAGACTTTGTCACGACTAAAGCAATTGATTAATTGGGACTTTACTTCATTTCAACAATGTTTCAGTTATATCACGGCAGCAAGATACCTATCCAGGTCTCCTGACATTGTCACTGCAGTACGTACTCCAGACATTGTTCAGTCTCTCAAAGTAACTGGCTATTTTTTCACATATCTTGTCATTCCATCGATGGTAGTCTAATAAAGCATGCAGCGCAGGCTAACCGGGACAGACACTTTTCGCCTCCTGTGGATTTTCTGTTTAAGGAATCGTTACTCTATACCTCTATCCCCCTGAAACGGAATGCGTCGGCATTGATCAGTCTGCGCGGACTGCGCACGCTGATTTTGGTCGATACATTATGCAGAGGCCATAATGTTGGTTTTCTCACGGGACGGCCCATATTTGTATTATTTCGTTATCGTACTGTAAGTCTAGGTTGACTTGCAACTAAAGGGATATGTTTACTGTAAACTTTGTCTCGACAACAACAGCAATTGATTTCAACACTTTTTCAGTCATATCACGGCAGCCAGATACCTATCAACGTCTCCTGGCATTGTCACAGCAGTACGTACTCCACACAATGTTCAGTCTTTCAAAGTAACTGGTAATTTTTCCACATATCTTGTCATCCCATCGACGGTAGTTGAAGGACGCATGTCGCATTGACTTTTTTCAAACGTCGGAAAGAATGTTGGTCGAGCAAGAGTTCGAGCTCACAACCCCTTAATTTGCAGTCTGTGTCGCAACCAAGTGAGATACCGGGGCTCGGTAAATAAAAACAGAAGATCGCGGGATATTAATATCGCACGCATTTACGTGACAACTAGCAAGATAACGACCGCGTGTCAATTCTTTTAACAACACAAAAATGTCAATACTTTATCAGCAAACATCGTTACGGGTGTTCCTTTGTCCATACCGCACGTACTTATATGACCCTCAAACCCTATGATCTGGGTACTCAAAAGAATCGTAGTGCTGAGATTATTCTTTTGAGAGTCTACAGCATAGGGTTTAGTTGAGTCATAGTAAGAGAGCCATAGGTGGGAACAGAGCAGCATACTTCGCCTTATCAGGGCCATTATTTAGAGACAGGCAAATTCGGGTCGAAACTTGAAGAAGTCAGTTTATCAGAAAAAAGTCAACTGTGTTACGAGCATGTCCCCGAGAAAAGGTACAAGTTAACATTTCTGAACAGTTTAGGTTCAGGCCTGACTATAAATCTGATTCGTCTTATCAACCTGTACGCAACCTGACAGAAGCTTCTAACAAGATTATGCAAGTACTATTTGAACAGTACAGAGCTTGATCAGATTGTGCGGATCTACACTGTTCACAAAAGTCAACTATTACCCTTTTCCCGTAAACAGGCTCCTACAATTCACTTAATGACCCATCCGTACTGCTCAATCTTGATCTAGACTGTTCACAAAAGCCTTCTGGTACCTTCTCTCACGGACAGTTTAATATAATCCTCTTGATTGATTGGGGTTTAACGCCGTTTTTAACAATTTCTCATTTATATCACGGCGGCCAGTTCACCTACTCATGCATTGCCTGGTTTCCTCACACCAGTACTCCACACAACAATCTTCCCAAGCAACAGGCTGCTTTTCCACATAGCCTTAGCCCATTGGTGGAAGACGAATGACGCATGTTGCATTGACTTTTGTCAATCCTCGGAAAGAAAGTTGGCCGAGCCGGTATTCGATCTCACAACCCCTGGATTGACAGCCCACGTCGCTACCGACTGAGTTACCGGGGCTTGGCTATATAATCCTCTTGATGACCCATCGAAAAGTGTACGATTATTGAGTCACAATAAACGTGTGTAGACCTATAATTTGATGTGACAGAAAAAAACACTTTTCCCCAAAGAACAGGTATCATATACATATGTTATTGCCACACTATAACTCATGTTAATGACACTCAATAGAATTACGTCAGTAAGACGAGTTGAGAGTACCCACAACATAGGATACGGAGCGCATATAATAATGTGTAACGGGAATGGGGTATAGGTACACGTACCATCTCTACAGCCTTGTTGTTGCTTTTGCTTATCTCCGTGCATAACTCATGCATGGATATAAAATTCGCCACATATCTAGGTATCTAGGGTTCTATTGAGGTAAAGGAGTTTTTACGCACACACATTACATGGATATGTATTCAAGGGCTCGTCTGATATTGATTTAGCCTTTCCCCACATAGAGACGCTTTCTGACGCCTTTGCAGCAGACGGATTTGGAAAACATTGTGGTAAAAGAGGAAGTTGCTTATCTTGAACAATTGCTGCCCTTTGTCACATTGTTTCGAACTTTATTCAATAATTGTTTTCCTATTCTTACTTGCTTGGGAAGATTGTTGTGTGGAGTACTGGTGTGAGAAAACCAGGAAATGCATGAGTAGGTGAACTGGCCGCCGTGATATGACTGAGAAATTGTTAAAAAAGGCGTTAAACCCCAATCAATCAATCAACCTATTCTTACAAATGGCGCTATTTTTGCCTAGCCTGATGTTTCCAATGTCGTCTGTTAGATTGATTGTATGGGGGGTAGATAAGCGAGATTAGACTGTGCGTGAATCATACTTTAGGCCGAGCAGGTTAAAGAATAAACCCTTACCCACATTCAACAAATACTCTGCAAACAACTTTGACAAAATCTTGGCAAACATTTGGGGACTGCTTTTAAGCTTTACCGCAATCCTATAGAGGGAATGTCACTATGTCAATGACATAAATGAGTCAAACTACATTTACATACACTGGAGTAACAGTGAGTGTGTCAATGACATAAACGGGTCAAAATAAATTAACATAACTGAGTGGCACTATGTCAATGACATAAACCGGTTAAACTAAATTTAAACACACTCGGGTCAAAATACATTTACATACACTGGAGTGGCACTGTGCCAATGACATAAACGAGGTAAAACTACATTTACATACAATGAAGTAGCACTCTTTCAATGACATAAACGGGATAAAACTACATTTACATACACTGATGTGGCACTGTGTCAATGACATAAACGGGGTAAAACTACATTTGCATAAACTGGAGTAACACTGTGTCAATGACATAAACGGGTTAATCTACATTTATATATAGACATGAATTCATAATTCACATCATATTTCAATGACGTACCATTACCATATTTGGTAATTAATTACGTCGCGTTGTAATTGGAAATAATGGTGTGTGGATGGATTACTGATTTGAGAAAAACAGGAAAAAAAAATAATTTGAAAATAGAGTAAAACCCAAACCAATCAATATTTGTTTATCCGTGAAAAAGTCTACTAAATATTTTCCTTTAGTTGCTAGTCAAACTAGACATGCAATACGATCTTCGACCGAACAAACAAATATCTATCATACGAAGCTTGATCTTCTCTAAGCCCATCATGCGACCAGTGTAGATCTACATCGACCTGCGCACCAATACAGTATGCATCGTTAACCCATTCGTCACAGGAGAATTCAAGAACCACGTGAAAAGCAGTATACATTACATACAATAGAATATGCTTTTATTGTAAATAACGGCCCAAAAACAGACAATTAATTGTAAATAGAAATTAACCAGTGTGCATACAAGTTGATTATATTGGTAACATATACTTGCAATTATTATTATTGAATATTTGTTATTTAAATGATTTGTTCATTTTGAAATATTCTAACATATCAGTTAACGAGGTTTTCAACAATTTTCATTTCAGCCGTCATTTGTCATACTTTCTTCAATCTTTATAGATAGAAAACGATCTATCATTGAAAACTGTTACCTCTTAGCTTTAAAACACTCTATCTACCATTGAAAGCAGTTACCTCTCAGCTATAAAATACTCCAAAACAAATTTGGGAGTCATGTATCATAAAATCAAGAAATAGCTTTGAAAATATGGTTCCTGTCATTTTGCACACAATTTGGTTGGGCCAAAACTAGTTTCCACATTCTCTATTTTAAGTATCAGACCAGGTCAAAGTTCCAAAGTATGAAAATTCCAAAGTATGATAAAAAAACAGTTCTAGTGCATAATATACATACTTACAATGAATTTAAACTCATTGTCACGTATTCAATGTAATCTGGTGAAGGTATTCAATAATTTCTAGGTAAATATAGGTTTAAAGGACTACCTGGTCGTACGTCCCGCGGATGTATTTAATATACTTTGACCATGTAACATCTAACCTAAGGTGGTTTTCCGTGAGCACCACTCAGTGATAAATGTATTCAATGTCATGCAAAACCAGGTTTGTTCATAAGTATATGGACACTTATGTTGTATTTCCCATTTAGCCTGTATCCCAAATTCTGATATTTTATGTCATCGAAGTCCAATTGTCTGGTCAGTGACCATGGGGATTTATCGTTATCGGTTGGCATGGTTGTCTTTTGTATGAAAACCATGTCGTTTTTATTTGGAATATTATTCTTGATGGTCCATTTAACTGCGACTAAGCATTGAGATAATTTAGGATGATTGAAGCGTAATTCGGTTTTAACGTTATTGGAACGTTTATCCTTTTTGACTTTCCCTTCGAGTTTAACATTCCACATGTCAATTTCGAACTTAACTTCTTCTTTTCCAAATAAAGCTGCATGCATTAACTCGGATTCCACCTGTTTGTATTTCGCATCATCAAACCCCTGATAATCCCGAAAATTATGACCAGCAGAGAAGAATCTATTTCTTGAAGATTCCGTCCGCAGTCTTGGCATCAATGCTTCGTAAACGGCACTCTTACACTCGGCATCTAACTTTAGGTTACTATCGACAAGTTCGATGTTTTCTAATAGTTGTTTGGCAAGAAGCCCCGCCCCTTTCTGTAAAAGTGTCGGAAGTTTGAACATGCCCCCATAACGTGTACATTGAACAATGAAATCATCGCCGTCACCCGCGCTGGATAACCCATCTATCAATACATTCTCACATTTGTTCTTGAGATCATCGAACTTAAACTCATACGCCAATGGAAGGATTCTGTGGACATTCTCCATGGACACGTTCAGTTTTTTCCGGGATAAATACAAGCCAGAAATTCGACAAAGTCTTTATATCTTTTACCGTTGATTCTAACGATACTCTCGGCCTGATTTCCATCCTGCCGACTGATTAATTCCTCAAACACTGGAGAAATAATTTCTAACACAATACGCGACACGTGCAACCTTTTACCCTCTACCACCAGTATTATATCCGTTTGTTCAGTCTGAATATCAAACCCGAAAGAAGATTCTTTAATTTCATCCGAGTCAACATCATTTGGATTATTGTCAGATAACGCTGAACAAGTTGCCATTGATGGAAGTTGACTGTTTGTCCCGAGAAGTTCACAAATATGGCCGATAAAACAAAATCAGTTTCACGGAATAAAATTGTTTCGTTTAACTTGTTTAGATAACTGAAGGTCAGACTACATTACTTTTGGTTACTTCCTCTTTTTAGTTATGTTTATTTGTATCCTCTATCAGTTGTCTTCTGTGAACATAAAATGTGAGTGACGTGTCAGGCTTAATTGTAACATTTCGCTCAGATAACAATGTATATTGAATTGTGTACGTACGGCTCGTAAATGGTACAGTCAGATTTACAATACGCAGTGTATATTGAACTGTGTACGTACGGCTCGTAAATGGTAGAATCAGATGTACAATAGGCAGTGTATATTGAACTGTGTACGTATGGCTCGTAAATGTACCGTCAGATGTACACTAGGCAGTGTATATTTAACTTTGTACGTATGACTCGTAAATGGTACAGTTAGATTTACAATAGGCAGTGTATATTAAACTGTGTATATACGGCTCGTAAATGGTACGGTCAGATGTACAGTAGGCATGTACGTATGGCTCGTAAATGTTACAGTAATATGTACAATTGGCAGTGTTTATTTATGTAGTTAATGTTACACTCAAACGTACAGTAGGTAGTGTACGTATAGCTCGTAAATGGACCAGTCAAACGTCCAGTAAGCTGTGTGCATATGGCTCGTAAATAGTATAATCAAACGTATAGTAGGCAGTGTACATGTGGCTCGTAAATAGTACAATCAAAAGTACGATAGGCAGTGTTCATATTGCTCGTAAATGGTACAGTCATACGTCCAGTAGACAGTGTTCATATGGCTCGTAATAGGTACTGCCAAACGTTTAGTAGTCAGTAACTCGTTAATAGTACAGTATAACTTACAGTAGGTAGTATACATATAGTGTACGTATAGTAGGCTTGGCCGTATGACGTTTAGTAGTCAGTATCTCGTAAATAGTACAGTCACACCTACAGTATGCGGTAAAAGTATGACTCATAAATGGTACAGTCACACGTACAGTATACAGTGTACGTATGACTCATAAAACGTCAAGGAAGAAATGTCACTGCTACCATTCTTCGGTATGGATCGAATGAGAACCAAACCGGTCGACCACGATTCGTGCTCCAAGAAAGTCGATGATTGTAAAATTTGAACCATTTGTAGAGCAAGGTAAACTGGTTCATTCACACATTTTTGTATGGCTCTGTGCAGTTAGCAAATCAGTCAGGGGAGGTTTCGATGAACCTCTGACAATTGTTGTCCACTCTGACCAGATTGCATGATTATGCAGGCAGATATAGTGCATCTATGCTTGTAGCAAATACGCCGAGGTTGATTTTACCCGGATCACAGTTCAAACTGTTTTATAGATAGCTGATGATAACTTGTATCAGCAAACATTTAGTCGATTACATAATTAACCCTTTCCAACAATCCGACAGACGTATCTGCATTTTGATTACTGTGGGACAAAAGGAGAAACTGCTCATAGATTGAGCAATTTCTACATTTTGCCACAATGTTTTCAACTTTTTTTCAATTAAAATACTTTAATTTGAATGATTCTAGTGTGATTATTCGGCTGATACAAACTGCTCGGAGGGTGATCTGAATTTCCGCTTGTCACAAAGTCCAAGAGAGAGAGAGAGAGAGAGAGAGAGAAGAGAGAGAGAGAGAGAGAGAGAGAGAGAGAGAGAGAGAGAGAGAGAGAGAGAGAGAGAGAGAGAGAAGAGAGAGAGAGAGAGAGAGAGAGAGAGAGAGAGAGAGAGAGAGAGAGAGAGAGAGGAGAGAGAGGAGAGAGAGAGAGAGAGAGAGAGAGAGAGAGAGAGAGAGAGAGAGAGAGAGAGAGAGAGAGAGAGAGAGAGAGAGGGAGGGAGGGAGGGAGGGAGGGAGGGAGGGAGGGAGGAGAGAGAGAGAGAGAGAGAGAGAGAGAGAGAGAGAGAGAGAGAGAGAGAGAGAGAGGACAAAGATCAAAATATGGCGTTATGAACACTGACATTCACACTGGTATCAGCCAATTTTTATTTCATCTGGGGCTGGTTAAGTCTCAATGGAATAGGTTAACCGATTTGGTTTATGATAACATTTGGTAACGAACTGTTTATAGATAAAATTCGCTTTCCTTTATATTATCGGGTCGTATGTAAACATTGCCGATGATGTGGACAGGTATAATTATCATTATATTATAGCAAATCAAAGTACTGAAAGTACTACGATTTATTTTGAATATGTATTGGAAAATGTAAATAATAATTGCATTTGATCATGCTTTTTGTTTGTTTTAAACTTTCTTTAAAACTTGGGAATTTTTAGACAATCTATAATCTATAAGTAATCTTTGTCCATATATATTTTAAAGAGACATCGTTATCAATTGACAAGCTTTTAGGGCAGACTTTCTTAATTTGTGATTATTTGCTAATATCTTCATGGTAATTGCCAAAATTTCTTAAAATGTTATTTACTGAGGAACTTGTATGTTGATCGATTCATTGTGGCAAATGGAGAATAGCTCATTATGAGCTAGTTTTCCCTTGATTACATAATGTTTTCAAAAAAGGGCTGGAAATGTTCAATCTATACTGTAATATACTTGGTGTATAATGATAATTGTGAAAAATGCATTGTTAAAACAGGACTTATTTAAAAAAACCTATAAAAAACATGCATATATAGTTACATAACAGGTAAAATATGCCAGCCGCACTGTTGCATACTATGTTTTTTCATTACATTTCTTACTTAACCCTTTAGGTTAAAACTTAAAATCACAACATCAAAATTTAGAAGCAATACAGTAAAAATTGAGATCATCTAACTTTGCTTCATTCTTTTATCTTGTTTCATGGTTTAATAATTAACCCTTACCCACATACAACACAACTGCAGCAGACGACTTTGAACATATCTTTGCAAAAAATATATAAAAAATCTCTATAAATGAAGGTATAATTACTTGAAAAGGGGAAGAAAATATTTTGGCAAAAGTAGTGCTTGCTTTGAGCAAGTTCTACTTATGTCAAAATGATTTTTAAAATATGTCTGCAGCAATGTTTTCAGAAAGCCTCTTCATGGGGTAAAGGGTTAAATATCTGAAATGTGCAAATATCTTCTGCAAAATTTTTTATGTTAAAAATGTTAAAAGTTTAAATACATAAATATGTTCTAAGTGTCCTAATTTTATAATGGTATGAATATATGATTAACAGATCCCTGATTAATTAAATGCATCATGAAAAACATGTTTTGGATGGTAACACAAATAGATAATGACAAGCAACCCTTTCCCACAAATAGACGATTTCTGAAGCCTCTGCAGCAGACAACTTTTGAAAACACTGTGGCAAAAAGAAAAATTTCTCATGATGAGCAATTTCTCCTCTTGCAACAATGTTCTAAACACAATCTTTCATACCAATTGAATCACAGTCTAACCATTATTAACTCACATACTTTTTCTCTTCTTCTACAATTTATCTTTCTCCTTCTCTACCCCCCCCCCCCCCCCCCCCCCACCCCCCCCCTTGTCATCATTATCCTGATCCCCTCCTTCTAATTTCTTCTTTGTAGCATAGAAAACATTGCAAGAATATTGAAATGCATGATACATTACATTTCTTGAAATAGAAGATATATATATTAGAAAAATGTAATTGCTGTTTGTATTGTAACATGTACTTATGTATATATTGTGTGAAATAAATAATAAATAAAACAAAACAAAAAAACAATGTTCTCAATGTAAATCGAATATTGGTCTTTCATAAATAGAATAACAATAGTGTTGCCAAGCTGTTTTCAAAGGTCAGCTGCTGCAGATTTGTTGTATATGGGAATGTGTTAACTTTCTAAGTAGCAAAGACCTTGGAAAACTGCATTTTCGACTATATGTCTTCCCTATAACATTTCCATTTCTCAGCTGCACTCTTTAAGAAGTGAAGTCCTGAAGCTCTTTAAACCAAACATCACATACAATTTAAACACATATATGTGAAATAGCACCACTTAACATGACATTTTTAATTATGGCTTTATCCAATAGACTGAATAAAAAACAAGTCGATTTCTGAATTTGAGATTCCAGCCAAAATAAAATTGCAAAAGAACATTTGTTATTTATTATTATTTTATGACCACTAGGGGTATAACAATATATATATATATATATGTAACATATCACTCAATTGTCAAGCTTTCAGCCTGACAACTTTTTTCAGGAACTTTAAATTCGATTACTTCAAAAACATGTATGGTA
>JASEVX010000266.1:126452-230661 GCA_031761405.1 Serripes groenlandicus
TACATGCCACGTGATAGCAGTTTCATTTGATTTGTTTACGCATGTAGACAAGAAATGTGCACTTGATTCTTGTAAAGGGGGATGTTCTAGATAACTAATAGAACAAAGTTATTCACTTAATGCCCTACTATCCATATGATGTATGATGTCATAAAATATACTTTATGTATTGCAGTAGATCATATTGACCATGGGGGAGGGGTGTGGGGGGGGGGGGGGGGGGGGGGGAATCGAAGAAGGTGAAGTGAATGACAAGTCTAGCTGTGTGAAAAGGACATTTTAATAAAATATCAAGGACTCTTGTGGGTCATAACTGACCCACTGACTTAATAATAAAAAGAGCATTTACTTCCTTTTCTGGCCGGACAAAGAAAACATCGATGAGTAACACCACGCCCATGGTCGATAAAACGGCAGACCCTGCAATTATTTGGGCTGCTACATATAACTTTGAATGAAATTTAAGAAGAATCAAGTAAGAACATTTACTAACTATTTACAATTCTGAATGTAGATTCAAGGACGCAGCTTTATAACTGAACAACCCTACTACCCACACATAGAAAGAGCTGCATAACTCACCGACAAACGACAGTAGAACAATATAAAAACTAAAACCTGCAGGTTGCAACCTGTTTAAAGCTACTATTATCCAACGGGAATAGCTAACATTTATAAGGAATTTATTTTCAAATCCCTGGACCACACCGCCCGCCACGTTTGTGTATCTTTGTCATTGTCACGCGTTGGAGGCACCAATAAAGGGTTTGGTTAGATTGTTTTGCATGGAGATTGTCCTCCAAGAGAGTGAAATGTGGTGCTGAGATGCAGTCGCTGTGCTGCTCCACAGGCGAAGGTGTAGCCTCATATACTTATAGTTGATAGACATGCATCTTTGAACACAATTTGACGCTGATACCAAACAGGAGTATACCCAGAGCCTTCGCTTTGTCACGATAGGTCAGTGGAACTTCTGTTTTAACAGAAAGACTTCCCAATGCTTTTCACAGCGTGATGTAATTGCATAACACTGATTTTGTGCGACTGTCAACATGCACGATCAAACGTAGATGTCAATTTGTATGCGATTCTGCTTCTTGTCTACTCAATAACTTTTGAATTGCTTGAAGGATTCTGAAATAACCAGTCATTCTGCATTTAAATCATTCATAGTATTGCTATTTGAATGACAACAAACTTTTGAGTCACCATTCACCTTATACAGACACTGTCTGATGCCTCTGCGGCAGACGAATATTAAAAACAACGTGACCAAATGTGAAAATTCTCATAATGAGCAGTTTCTCCTTTTGTCACAATGTTTTCAACTCTATTTAATGAGTTGCACCTTTATTCATAGAGTTTTTCTATATCTGTGCCAAAACGTCTTTCTAGTCGTCAGCTGCAGATCTGTTGTATGCGGGAAAGGGTCGACGGTAGCCGTTAGGTCTATCTGACTGTTAATGTTTAGCCGGACAAATCATTCACATTTCATTTTCGCGAAAAGCAAATATACAAACACATTTACCCCTTGTTAACAACAAGAAAGTAACCGAAATTGTTGTAGTCTGACCTTCAATTCCATAAAAAAAGATAAATTAAAACATTTTGATTGTGTTAAATTGTTTTTGTTTTTACGGTGATTTATATGCACTTGTTGGGAAAAAACAGTCAACATCCAGAGATGGCAATTTGTTCAGCATTAGTTAAAAATAATTTCTAACTCCGGTGACTCGGATGAAATTAAAGAATAGGATAGTTTGGAATCTTCTTTCGGTTTTTACGTGAAGACCGAAATAACGGACCTGATACGGTTAAGTGAGGGTAAAACGTTACACGTATCACGGATGGTGTAGAAATGATTTCTTCAGTGTTTGAGGGAATTTATAAGTCCGCACGAAGAAAATCATGACAAGAGTATGGTTAGAGTCCAATGTAAAACATATAAAGACTGAGCGTGTCCATAGAGAATGTCCACAGAATCCTTCCACTGGCATATGAGTTTAAGGTCGATGGTCTCAAGAACAAATGGGAGAATGTGTTGATAGATGGGTTATCCAAGAAGGGCGCCGTTGACGATTTCATCGTTCAATGTACACGTTACGGAAGCATGTTCAAACTTCCGACACTATTACAGAAAGGGGCAGGGCTGCTTGCAAAGCAACCTTTAGAAAACAACGAACTTGTCGATGATAACCTAAAGTTAGATGCCGAGTGCAAGACTGCCGTTTACGAAGCAATGATGCCAAGACTGCGGGCGGAATCTTCAAGAAATAGATTATTTTCTGCTAATCATAAATTTAAGGATTATCAGGGGTTTGATGATTCGAAATATAAAAAGGTAGAATTTGAGTTAATGCAGGCAACTTTCTTTGACGAAGAAGAGGCAGAGTTTAAAATTAACATGTGGAATGTTAAAATCGAAGTGAATGTCAAAAAGAAGAAACGTTCCAATCACCTTAAGACAGCAATACGCTTGAAACACCCGGAAGACAACATAAGGTATTTACAAAGGATAACCATGCCAACATCTGACGATAAGTTCCCCGGGTTACTGACCGGAGAATGGGACTTAGATGACATAAAGTGTCAACGTTTGGGATTCAAGCTAAACGAGAAATTCAACATAAGTTTCCATATACTTATGAACAAACCATGTTTTGCAAGAAAGTGAACACAATGTCATCATTGAGTGGTGCTGAAGGGAAACCCCCCTCAGGGTTGTTGTTACTAGGTCAAAGTATACCAAACACATCCGCGTGACAGTCCCTACAAAACTATATTTGCCTAGGAATGATTGTATACCTTCACCAGACGGTATTGGATATGTGGCAATAAGTTTAAATTCATTGTTAATATGTATAGTATACTGAAACTGTATATGTATAGTATACTGAAACTGTATACGTGTATAGTATACTGACACTGTAGATGTATAGTATACTGAAACTGTATATGTATAGTATACTGAAACTGTATATGTATAGTATACTGAAACTGTATATGTATAGTATACTGAAACTGTTTGATATGATCATTTATTTGTTGAAATTGTGACATTGCCTTATACTTAAAATGCTTGATTCTGTGCAAAATGACGGGAACTATCTGAGCGAAATTATGTCTTTCTTTTATAAAACATGTTTCCCATGTTTTGGGTTATTTTTTAAGCTAAAAGGTTACTCTTTTAAATGTTTGAAGTGTAATTAAATATCAATTAGGGTATACTTATTTGAAAACATCGTCTAAATAGCTGATATATTAGACTATTTCAAAATGTGAAAATTATTTGAGTATTAAGTTTTGAATGACTTTACATGGGATGAGATAAGTGCATGTATATGTAACTAATACATTTTAACATTGTAAATATCACTGGTTAGTATCTATTTACATTTATTTGCGTTGTACTGTGTATACTTACTGTCATTCTGAAACGGTGATTCATATCAACTTATTATATATTGTCGGAAGTAGGCCTTATGTTAAAACATAATCATATTGTATTGTATTGTATCAACAGTATAGTACGTACTTGTCTAATTGTTCTTGATGTCTCATGTGACAATTGGGTTTTCAATGCAGCGCCGAATCCAACTGTACTGGTGCGCTGGTCGATATAGGTATTCACGATCGATAATACTACGATCTATGTTAAATAACTCGTATAGAAAATATCGTCATCGTATGACAAGCAACGTAATGGATACGTTTACTGTAGACTTTGTCACGAATACAAAACAAGTGATTGATTGGAGCTTTACTCCATTTCAAGTGTTCAGTCATATCGCGGCAGCCAGATACCTATCCACGTCTCCTTGTATTGTCACAGCAGTACTTACTCCACACAATGTTCAGTCTTTCAAAGTAACTGGCTATTTCTCGACATATCTTTTCATCAGATTGTAGTCGAACGACGCATGTCGCATTGACTTTTGTCAAACGACGTAAAGAATGTTGGTCGAGCAACAGTTAAAACTCACAATCCCTTTATTGACAGTCTGCGTCGCAACCAACTGAACTATCGGGGCTCGGTGAAAAAACAACAATAGAACGCGGTTTGGTGTTGATTAATATGTATTAACATGTAATTGTGTTGTACTGTGTATACTTACCGTTACTCTCAAACGTTGATCATACGAAATTATTATATATTGTGAGCAGTAAGCCTAATGTTACAATATACTCATATTGTATTGTATTGTATCATCTATATAGTGCTTGACACTTGGTTCATGAAGTATCCCGTGCCGAATGGGTTATCAATGTATACTGCGCCGGATCCAACTGTACTGATGCGCAGGTCGATGTAGGTCTTCATTGGTCGTAAATAGCACGAGATATGTTAACAAAGATCAGAACTCGTATTCAGAACAGATAATTGAGCTGTCCCGCGATAAAAACCAACAGTGTGGACCCTGAGTAAAGTTACGACCCGGATCAGCCTAAGCATGCCGCGCAGGCTTATCCGGACAGATATTTTTCGCCTCCTGTGGATTTTCTGTTTCAGAAATAATTACTCGATATCTCTTTCCCCCTGAGACGAAATGCGTCGGCCCGGATCAGTCTGCGCGGACTGCGCATGCTGATTTGGGTCGATACATTACGCAGAGGCCATAATGGTGGATTTATCGCGGGACGGCCCATATTTGTTTTATTTCGTCATCGTAGTGTAAGTCTAGGTTGACTAGCAACAAAAGGGATATGTTTACTGTAGACTTTTTCACGACCAAAGCAATTGATTAATTGGGACTTTACTTCATTTCAACAATGTTTCAGTTATATCACGGCAGCAAGATACCTATCCACGTCTCCTGACATTGTCACAGCAGTACGTACTCCAGACATTGTTCAGTCTTTCAAAGTAACTGGCTATTTTTTCACATATCTTGTCATTCCATCGATGGTAGTCTAATAAAGCATGCAGCGCAGGCTAACCGGGACAGACACTTTTCGCCTCCTGTGGATTTTTTGTTTAAGGAATCGTTACTCTATACCTCTATCCCCCTGAAACGGAATGCGTCGGCCTTGATCAGTCTGCGCGGACTGCGCACGCTGATTTTGGTCGATACATTACGCAGAGGCCATAATGTTGGTTTTCTCACGGGACGGCCCATATTTGTATTATTTCGTTATCGTACTGTAAGTCTAGGTTGACTTGCAACTAAAGGGATATGTTTACTGTAAACTTTGTCTCGACAACAACAGCAATTGATTTCAACACTTTTTCAGTCATATCACGGCAGCCAGATACCTATCAACATCTCCTGGCATTGTCACAGCAGTACGTACTCCACACAATGTTCAGTCTTTCAAAGTAACTGGCTATTTTTCCACATATCTTGTCATCCCATCGACGGTAGTTGAAGGACGCATGTCGCATTGACTTTTTTCAAACGTCGGAAAGAATGTTGGTCGAGCAAGAGTTCGAGCTCACAACCCCTTAATTTGCAGTCCGTGTCGTAACCAAGTGAGGTACCGGGGCTCGGTAAATAAAAACAGAAGATCGCGGGATATTAATATCGCACGCCTTTACGTGACAACTGGCAAGATAACGACCGCGTGTCAATTGTTTTAACAACACAAAAAAGTCAATACCTTATCAGCAAACATCGTTACGGGTGTTCCTTTGTCCATACCGCACGTACTTATATGACCCTCAAACCCTATGATCTGGGTACTCAAAAGAATCGTAGTGCTGAGATTATTCTTTTGAGAGTCTACAGCATAGGGTTTAGTTGAGTCATAGTAAGAGAGCCATAGGTGGGAACAGAGCAGCATACTTCGCCTTATCAGGGCCACTATTTAGAGACAGGCAAATTCGGGTCGAAACTTGAAGAAGTCAGTTTATCAGAAAAAAGTCAACCGTGTCACGAGCCTGTCAGCGAGAAAAGGTACAAGTTAACATTTCTGAACAGTGAAGGTTCACGCCTGACTATAAATCTGATCCGTCTAATCAGCATGTACGCAACCTGACAGAAGCTTCTAACAAGATTACGCAAGTAATATGTGAACAGTCCAGGGCTTGATCAGATTGTGCCGATCTACACTGTTCACAAAAGTCAACTATTACCCTTTTCTCGTAAACAGGCTCCTACAATTCACTTAATGACCCATCCGTACTGCCCAATCTGAATCTACACTGTTCACAAAAGTTTTCTGGTATCTTCTCTCAAGGACAATTTAATATAATCCTCTTGATCGATTGGGATTTAACGCCGTTTTTAACAATTTCTCAGTTATATCACGGCGGCCAGTTCACCTACTCATGCATTGCCTGGTTTTCTCACACCAGTACTCCACACAACAATCTTCTCAAGCAACAGGCTGCTTTTCCACATAGACTTAGACCATTGGTGAAAGACGAATGACGCATGTCGCATTGACTTTTGTCAATCCTCGGAAAGAAAGTTGGCCGAGCCGGGATTCGAACTTACAACCCCTGGATTGACAGCCCACGTCGCTACCGACTGAGTTACCGGGGCTCGGCTATATCATCCTCTTGATGACCCATCGAAAAGTGTACGATTATTGAATCACAATAAACGTGTGTAGACCTATAATTTGAAATGACAGAAAAAAACAACTTTTCCCCAAAGAACAGGTATCATATACATATGTTATTGCCACACTAAAACTCATGTTAATGACACTCAATAAAATTACGTCAGTAAGACGAGTTAAGAGTACCCACAACATAGGATACGGAGCGCATATAATAATGTGTAACGGGAATGCGGTATAGATACACGTACCACCTCTACAGCCTTGTTGTTGAATCCGACTTTTACTTTTTGCTTATTTCCGTGAAGGACCGGTACACATAATACATTCAATAATCTAAAATTCGCCACATATCTAGGTATCTAGGGTTCTATTGAGGTAAAGGAGTTTATACGCACACACATTACATGTATATGTATTAAAGGGCTCGTCTGATATTGATTTAGCCTTTTCCCAAATATAGACGCTTTCTGATGCCTTTGCAGCAGAAAGCTTAGACAAACATTGTTGTAAAAGGAGGAGTTGTTTATCTTGAACAATTGCTGCCCTTTGTCACATTGTTTTAAACTGAATTCAATAATTGTTTAACTTAATTGCATAGCCTGAAGTTTCCAATGCCGTCTGTTAAATTGATTATATGGGGGTAGATAAGCGAGATTAGACTGTGCGTGAATCATAATTTAGGCCGAGCCACAGGTTAAAGAATAAACCCTTACCCTCATTCAACAAATACTCTGCAGACAACTTTGACAATATCTTGGCAAACATTGGGGGACTGTTTTTAAGCTTTACCAAAATCCTTCAGAGGGAATGGTACTATGTCAGTGACATAAATGGGTCAAACTACATTTACATACACTGGAGTGACAGTGTGTCAATGACATAAACGGGTCAAAATACATTAACATACAACTGGGTGGCACTATGTCAATGACATAAACCGGTTAAACTACATTTAAACATACTCGGGTCAAAATACATTTATATACACTGGAGTGGCACTGTGCCAATGACATAAACGAGGTAAAACTACATTTACATACAATGAAGTTGCACTCTTTCAGTGACATAAACGGGATAAAACTACATTTACATACACTGATGTGGCACTGTGTCAATGACATAAACGGGGTAAAACTACATTTGCATAAACTGGAGTGACACTGTGTCAATGACATAAACGGGTTAATCTACATTTATATATAGACATGAATTCATAATTCACATCATATTTCAATGACGTACCATTACAATATTTGGTAATTAATTACGTCGCGTTTTAATTGGAAATAATGGTGTGTGGATGGATTACTGATTTGAGAAAAACAGGAAAAAAAATTAATTTGAAAATAGAGTAAAACCCAAACCAATCAATAATTGTTTATCCGTGAAAAAGTCTACTAAATATTTGCCTTTAGTTGCTAGTCAAACTAGACATGCAATACGATCTTCGACCGAACAAACAAATATCTATCATACGAAGAGTGATCTTTTCTAAGCCCATCATGCGACCAGCGTAGATCTACATCGACCTGCGCACCAATACAGTATGCATCGTTAACCCATTCGTCACAGGAGAATTCAAGAACCACGTGAAAAGCAGTATACATAACATACAATAGAATATGCTTTTATCGTAAAAAACGGCCCAAAAACAGACAATTAATTGTAAATAGAAATTAACCAGTGTGCATACAAGTTGATTATATTGGTAACATATACTTGCAATTATTATTATTGAATATATTTTATTTAAATGATTTGTTCATTTTGAAATATTCTAACATATCAGTTAACGAGGTTTTCAACAATTTTCATTTCAGCCGTCATTTGTCATACTTTCTTCAATCTTTATAGATAGAAAACGATCTATCATTGAAAACTGTTACCTCTTAGCTTTAAAACACTCTATCTACCATTGAAAGCAGTTACCTCTCAGCTTTAAAATACTCCAAAACAAATTTGGGAGTCATGTATCATAAAATCAAGAAATAGCTTTGAGAATATGGTTCCAGTCAATTTGCACACAATCTGGTTTGGCCAAAACTAGTTTCCACATTCTCTATTTTAAGTATCAGACCAGGTCAAAATTCCAAAGTATGAAAATTCCAAAGTATGATGAAAACAAACAGTTCTAGTGCATAATATACATACTTACAATGAATTTAAACTCATTGTCACGTATTCAATGTAATCTGGTGAAGGTATTCAATAATTTCTAGGTAAATATAGGTTTAAGGGACTACCTGGTCGTACGTCCCGCGGATGTATTTAATATACTTTGACCATGTAACATCTAACCTAAGGTGGTTTTCCGTGAGCACCACTCAGTGATAAATGTATTCAATGTCATGCAAAACCAGGTTTGTTCATAAGTATATGGACACTTATGTTGTATTTCCCATTTAGCCTGTATCCCAAATTCTGATACTTTATGTCATCGAAGTCCAATTGTCTGGTCAGTGACCATGGGGATTTATCGTTATCGGTTGGCATGATTTTCTTTTGTATGAAAACCATGTCGTTTTTATTTGGAATATTATTCTTGATGATCCATTTAACTGCGACTAAGCATTGAGATAATTTAGGATGATTGAAGCGTAATTCGGTTTTAACGTTATTGGAACGTTTATCTTTTTTGACTTTCCCTTCGAGTTTAACATTCCACATGTCAATTTTGAACTTAACTTCTTCTTTTCCAAATAAAGCTGCATGCATTAACTCGAATTCCACCTGTTTGTATTTCGCATCATCAAACCCCTGATAATCCTTAAAATAATGACCAGCAGAGAAGAATCTATTTCTTGAAGATTCCGTCCGCAGTCTTGGCATCAATGCTTCGTAAACGGCACTCTTGCATTCGGCATCTATCTTTAGGTTACTATCGACAAGTTCGATGTTTTCTAAAATTTGGTTGGCCTAACCCTTTCTGTAATAGTGTTGGAAGTTTGAACATGCCCCCATAACGTGTACATTGAACAATGCAATCATCGCCGTCACCCGTGTTGGATAACCCATCTACCAATACATTCTCACATTTGCTCTTGAGATCATCGAACTTAAACTCATACGCCAATGGAAGGATTCTGTGGACATTCTCCATGGACATTCTCGAAAAAAACTTTAACTTTGACCACTTCTTTTGAACCATAACAGGTACGGCTACCATATTTCACGTGTGTATTTCTTGTGACATGACCTTTCTGTCAGTACCAACATTTTTGACCTTGCGACCTTGACCTTTGACCTAGATGTTGCCATTCTCGAAAAAAACTTTAACCTTGACCACTACTTTTGAACCATAACAGGTAAGGCTACCATAATTCACATGTGTATTTCTTGTGACATGACCTTTCTGTCAGTACCAACATTTTTGACCTTGCGACCTTGACCTTTGACCTAGATGTTGCCATTCTCGAAACAAACTTTAACCTTGACCACTACTTTTGAACCATAACAGGTAAGGCTACCATATTTCACATGTGTATTCCTTATGACATGACCTTTCTGTCAGTACCAACATTTTTGACCTTGCGACCTTGACCTTTGACCTAGATGTTGCCATTCGGGGGCATCAGTGTTTCACAAACACATCTTGTTTTTTTTAAATTATGGGTCAACTTTTACTTCCCGGTTGGTAAAACAATAACCCTTTCCCGCATACAACAAATCTACAGCAGACGACTTTGAAAACATCTGTTTTCAAGGATTTCGGTTGCAGATTTGTTGTATGTGGGACTGGGAGTAAAAACGAGCTTCATAACTTAGCAACCCGGAAAGATCCTGAGCAATCATGCAGTCCTATAGGAAATGGCTCTGTTAGCTATCCATTGTCCACATACAGACTCTTTCTGACGCCTCTCACTGCCATGGCACACAACTTCATAATGAGCTACATCTCCTTTTGCCACAATGACTGGGAGTAAAGAGGTCCTATTAATGTAAAGACTTGAACCCAGGTTGGTATCTTCCTTCTCATTTAATATTTCCGAGTATTCCCAAGTATCTGTTTTTTAAAAACTATGGGTCAACATTTACTTCCTGGTTAGTAAAATAATAACCCTTTCCCATATACAACACAACTGTAGCAGACGACTTTGAATGTATATTGAATGTATATTGTTTTATGGCGCATCGACAGCTAATGTCATTTAGCGCGCAATTAAATTATTCATGATCCCTGGGTAAACAAACCAGTACTAGGCTAGAAAATGTGCCTTGCCCAAGGGCACTCCACCATGACCGTAGTGCCGCGACTGGGGATCGAACCCGGGACACCCGGTTTCGAAATCCCCGACGCTAACCACTCGACCACAGCGATTTCCTGCAGACGACTTCATCAGTGCAAACATATGAACACTCACTATTAATGACAGTTAATTTATTAAATAGATTTGAAAACATTGTGGCAAATGATGAAATTGCTCATCATGAGCAATTGCATCATTTACCACAATGTTTTCAAATGTCGTCTGTTGCAGAGGCATCATAAAGCGTCTACATGTCGGAAAGGGATAACATAAAATATGTCTTTTTCATAGAAGGCTTCATCTGTGTTGGCTGGGCTAGGTTTAACCATTTCCTACCTACAGACTATTCTGACATGTAAGAATCCGATATCTGTTTTAAAACATTGTTGCAAAGAGAGAAATTGCTCATCATTAGAAATGTCTTCTTTTGCCACAATGTTTTCAACTACTGCATATTTGCTGTATGTGGGAAAGGATTAACCATTTTTCTGATTGTTTTGAATTAAGTCTTCAGAAAAAAAGACAATTGCATGAAAGACATTTTATAATGTTTTCAAAAGTCATCTTCTTCTCTCTTAATATCTATCTCTTTCTCCATCTTTTCCCCTCTCTTGCTCTCTCTCAACTTGCTATCATTATGTATATATTTTTCTTGTATGATAAATAACAAAGCTAAAGTACGCTGATATCTTCTGAACATGTTAAATAATCACTGTGCTTTCTGTATATCAATCTTTATTTGAGAGGACCTAAAATAAGCTATGAGCTTTCAGTCCAATCCATTTCACCATTGTATATTTCTTGACGTTTCCTATTATGTTAAATATATGAGAATTAAATATGTTTAACCCTTTCCCTCATATAGAAGCTTTTTGACGCCTCTGCAACAGACTGCTTTTTGAAAACATAGTAACAAACAAGCAATTTCTCCTTTTGCCACAATGTTTTCCACTTTTGGTGACAGGTTATCCATTCAATTATAGAGATTTTCCATTTTTTGACAAAATTTATGTTCAAAGTAGTCTGCTTGAGAATTGTCGTATGAGGGGAAAATCATCTGCTACAAGTGTGTCAAAATGCATCTGCAGGTTGAAAAGGGCTTTAAAAAAAAAGTGGTAAAAGGCAAAGTTTATTGCTTAATCTTCTTACTCACAATACTTTCAAATGACATTGATGGTGCTACAATTCGTTTGAATCAGTTAATTAATTCTGTAACAGTCAATTAAGTTTAAGGTTATTAACCCTTTTTCCACAAAAAACTGATTTCTGATGCCTCGATCTGTAACTGGCGACTTTTGAAAACACTCATAATGAGCAATTTCTCCCTTTTCCACAATGTTTTCAACTCTTTTCAATGACGAAACTTTCCTTTGAAGAAAATTTCAATAAGGTTTCAAAGTCATCTGATGCAAATTTGTTGAATGTGGGAAAGAGTTAATTTTAAGAGTATTAGGTAATTAATTATATGAGGGAAAGGGTTAATTATAGAGATATTGTGTTGCAAGTAAAGGATAAATTCTTTAGCAAGTCTTCAGCGAATAATACGATTGTAGGAATGAAGATAAACGGTAAAAGAATACAAAGCACACTTTTCCAATTGAATAATACGAAGTGTGCAGGAGACAAAATAAAAATTACACTTTTTATTAATGATGTGAAAATTTCAGTCTGTTATATTATTTAAGTTCTATTTTTACATCCCAGTCCATTCCAACCACCAACGTCTACTAACACTCACTTCATTGACAACAATTATCATGAGTAGAGTGCTGTCAAACTCCTTAAATCCTCGAATTGGTAAATATTTTCTGATCAATTATTAACCCTTTCCAATAATGCAAGTCTCATTTTGATGCCTATGCAGCAGACGAATTTTGAAAACTTTCTGGGGAAAGTGAGAAATTGCCTGCAAGTTTACCTTAACGTAGAATGTTTTTTCTACATACGTAGTTGTAAATTTATACTAACTGTTACAGATTTAGCCTATCTTTAACTACCTATGGATGTTTTCAAAGTTGCATTGTATGAATTAGGAAATTGAAATATTCCACAGATCATCCACTTCCATTGACATTAAATACGATCTGCAACTACCAAGACATCTCTCTGAACCCGAGATGGTGTTCAGAAACGGAGAGCTGATATATATAGACAGATGTGAAGTATATCTAGGTATCTTACCAGTATAAGACTGATTAATTCGCTTTGACAAAGGACACTCTCTTGGTATCTTACCAGTATAAGACTGAGAAATGTGCTTTGACAAAGGACACTCTTTTGGTTTCTTACACAACGCTATATTCTTCACAAACAATTTGTCAATAGTTGTTTTTAACACATGCAATGATAATTGTCTGTGAAATGTCTAAAACGAAAAGACATTGACTTAATAAGAGACCACAAAACTGCAAAAATAATGCTACCAGCAACAAAGAAAAAACACTTCTACTTTTGAAAAAGTCGAAACAAATCATAGTCTATAGTACATGTTGACCACTGGATATTTATTCCAATGTTAATCAGACATGAATAATTTCAGAAAATCGTTAAAACCTCTTTTCAGATTTGATAATCCCTTTCCAACATAAAACACATATGCAGCAGCACTTTGGAAACAGTTAGGCAAAAATATGGAAATCTCAGAAACTAACATTGTAATAATTGAAAAAAGATAAAAACATTGTGGCAGAAGGAGATCTTCCAACAACCTCTTCTACATATCCAACTGTACTGGTACGTATGTCGATCTAGGTCTTCACTGGTCTTAAATACAATAACATATGTTAGAGAAGATCAGAACTCGTTTAGAAGGTATTTGTTTATTTCGTTATCATACTGTCGTACTATCGTAGGTCTATATTGACTATCAACTAAAACGATATGTTTACTGTAGACTTTGTCGCGAATACAAAACATTTGATTGATTGGGGCTTTACTCAATTTTCAACAATCTTTCAGTCATATCACGGCAGCCAGATACCTATCAACGTCTCCTGGCATTGTCATAGTAGTACGTACTCCACACAATGTTCAGTCTTTCAAAGTAACTGGCTATCTCTTGTCATCCCATCGACGTTAGTCGAAGGAAGCATGTCGCATTGACTTTTGTCAAACGTCGGAAAGAGTGTTGGTTGAGCAAGAGTTCGAACTCACAACCCCTTAATTTACAGTCCGTGTCGCAACCATGTGAGATACCGGAGCTCGGTAAATAAAAACAGAAGATCGCGGGATATTAATATTGCACGCCTTTACGTGACAACTGGCAAGATAACGACCGCGTGTCAATTTTTTTAACAACACACAAAAAAAAATGTCAATACTTTATCAGCAAACATCGTTACGGGTGTTCCTTTGTCCATACCGCACGCACTGTATTTTAATTGACTTAGTTGTCACTGATGTAAGCACTAACTTTTTACACTTGTGACAGGATCTTTTTCTAACTTTGCTAATAAAAAACAAAGTATTTATTTAGCAAAAAATTACGGACTACTTTTCGGTAGTTTTACAAATTTAAAGATTAATACATCTGTTATGTAGGTTACCTATTTAAAAAGTCACGTGAAACCCGAAAGTAGCTCGAGCCTGTGACAGAGGTAAATGTAGTAAACCGATAGTGTAAGAGAGTGTTATATATATAGACCTGAATTCATAATTCAATGACGTACCATTACCATATTTGGTAATTAATTACGTCGTGTTTAATGGCGGATGACAATCTGTATGTATTTGAGCCGAAAAATGTGCAGATATATAATACATAGAATAAATACCTTTGTATAGAAATAAAAAAATCAATTAATTAAAACATTCATTGACTACTTCTGGTATAAACGATTGCGATGGAAACAATTATGTAACATTACATGTACTACATCTGGAAAATTAGGAGTGTAATTTATGATGTAGTTGAAAGCAATGTGCCATGGGAAAAGGAGAAATTGTTCATCACGACCTATGTCTCTCCTTCAACCTAATCTTCCAACATCTTCGCACTAAATTGTTCATTTTTAAACGGACTAAAGCATTGGCTGAACTCCTTAACCTGCGGCATGGACGGACGTTTTAGATTATAAAGTCTAATCTCGGTTCAAATGTTTCGCTTATCAACCGTTACACATCACTATTGAGATAGACCTTAGATAATGTAATATGTATGATTTATAATACCTTTACCTCATTAGAACTCTAAATAAGTGCCGACTTTTACATCGTTGCATCAACGCTCCGTATCCTATGTTGTGGGTACTCAAAATGTGTCTTCTTGACATGGTCCTATAGAGTACCAATAACACGGGGTTTTGTTTGGCAATGTTTTATTTGAAAATGGATTAAAATCCCAAAGGAACAATTATTTTGTATTCGTGACAAAGTTTACTGAATATATCCCATTAGTCGCTAATCAAACTAGATATACAATTAAATCTTCGACGAAACAAACAAACATTGTGGAATCTGCGTAATGTATCGACCAAGACCAAGTATCGCAGTCCGCGCAGGCTAATCCGGGCCGACACATTCCGTCTTAGGGGAATAGACGTATAGAGAAATGATTCCTGAAACAGAAAATCCACAAGAATCGAAAAGTGTCTGTCCGGATTAGCCTGCGTGGCATGTTTAGGCTGATCCGTTTCGATACTTTACACAAAGTCCACACTGTTGGTATTCTCGTGGAACGGCTCAAATATCTTCTATACGAGTCGTGATTGTCTCAAAACCAATCATGCGACCAGCGTAGATCTACATCGACCTGCGCATCAGAACAGTTTTATCCGGCGCGGTATGCATTGATAAACCATTCGTCACAGGAAAAATATTCAAGAACCAAGTGACAAGCAGTATACTCTTACAATACAATATGCTTTTATTGTAATACAAAGTCCTCTTGCCCACACAATACATATTAATTTCATACAAATCAATATGTATAGAGTAACGTATAATAAACACGGTTCTGACAGAAGTTCCTATTACAGACAATTAATTCTAAATATAAATTAACCGGTGATCATACAACATGAATTACATTAGTTACATATACTTGCAATTCTTATCATTGAATCTTTTTTATTTAAATGATTCGCACGTTCTGAAATGTTCTAACATATCAGTTATTAAGACGAAGTTTTTAATCATTATTTCAGAAAGTACTGATATCCAAATTAATATTTATCTAGACTTGTAGAGAAACAATCAATTAAATTATTTTTGTATTTCAAATCAACAATTTTCATTTCAACCCTCATTTGTCATACATTCTCAATCTTAACAGATAGAAAACGATATATCATTGAAAACAGTTACCTCTTAGCTTTTGTAAATTCTTCAAAACAAATGTGGGACTCATGTATTATAGAATCAAGATTATTTTAAGTATCAGACCAGGTCAAAATTCCAAAGTCTGATCAAATCAAACAGTTCCAGTGCATTCTATACATACTTACACTGAATTTAAACTCATTATCACAAATTCAATGTAATCCGGATGTATTAAGTATACTTTGACCATGTAACATCTAACCTAAGGTGGTCTTCTGTGAGCACCACTGAGTTATAAATGTATATTTAATTCCATGCAAAAACAGGTTTGTTCATAAGTATATGGACACTTATGTTGTATTTCCCATTTAGCCTGTATCCCAAATGCTGAAACTTTACTTCATCGAAGTCAAAATGTCTGGTCAGTGACCATGGGGATTTATCGTTATCGGTTGGCATGATTTTCTTTTGTATGAAAACCATGTCGTTTTTATTTGGAATATTATTCTTGATGATCCATTTAACTGCGACTAAGCATTGAGATAATTTAGGATGATTGAAGCGTAATTCGGTTTTAACGTTATTGGAACGTTTATCTTTTTTGACTTTCCCTTCGAGTTTAACATCCCACATGTCAATTTCGAACTTAACTTCTTCTTTACTAAATAAAGTTGCATGCATTAACTCGAATTCCACCTGTTTATATTTCGCATCATCAAACCCCTGATAATCCTGAAAGTTATGTCCAGCAGAGAAGAATCTATTTCTTGAAGATTCCGTCCGCAGTCTTGGCATCATTGCTTCGTAAACGGCACTCTTGCACTCGGCATCTAACTTTAGGTTACTATCGACAAGCTCGGTGTTTTCTAAAAGTTGTTCTGCAAGCATCCCCGCCCCTTTCTGTAAGAGTGTCGGAAGTTTGAACATGCCCCCGTAACGTGTAAATTGAACAATGATATCATCGCCGTCACCCGCGCTGGATAACCCATCTACCAATACATTCTCACATTTGTTCTTGAGATCATCGACCTTAAACTCATACGTCAATGGAAGGATTCTGTGGACATTCTCCATGGACACGCTCAGGTTTTTTCCGGGATAAATACAAGCCAGAAATTCGACAAAGTCTTTATATCTTTTATTGTGGATTCTAACGATATTCTCGGCTTGATTACCATCCTGCCGACTGATTAATTCCTCAAACACTGGAGAAATCATTTCTAACACAATACGCGATACGTGCAACCTTTTACCCTCTACCACCAGTATTATATCCGTTCTTTCAGTCTGAATATCAAACCCAAAAGTAGATTCCTCAATTTCATCCGAGTCAACGTCATTTGGATTACTGTCAGATAACGCTGAACAAGTTGCCATCGATGTAAGTTGACTGTTTGTCCCGAGAGGTTCACAAATATGGCCGATAAAAAGAAATTAGTTTCACCGAATAAAGTTGTTTCGTTTAAAGTTTGCCTATTCAACTTGTTTAGATAACTGAAGGTCAGACTGCAATACTTCTGGTTACTTCCTCTTTTTAGTTATGTTAATCTGTACCCTCTATGAATTGTTTTTAGTGAACATAAAATATGAGTGACGTGTCTGGCTATATTGTAACATTTCGTTTAGATAACTGGTAGAATAAATGGTAACTATGTACATCTGAACGGAGTTGTCATTCAAATATGAAAAGTATGAATTCTTTTCAAACGCAAAATGATTCGGCAAGAGATGTTTGGTAAACAAAATATATTAAATCGATTAAATGTTTCAAGTTTTTAAAAGTTTCCGTTATGCTTGAACTAATACTGACATTGAGGACGGTTAGACTGCAACAATTTCCGTTACTTTCTTTGAATATTTTGTTTCGTATATACGCAGTATAAATGTTAAGGAGCTGTATATCAGTTGTAATCTCTCTTAAGTGGTACATGTGTACAATAGGCAGTATACATTTACTTATTAAATGGAATAGTAAAACGTACAATAGGTTTTGTTCTTCCAGCTCTTAAACGTTACACTCAAACGTACAGTAGGTACCGTACGTATGGCTCGTAAATGGTACAGCCAGATGTACAATAGGCAGTGTATATTATTTAACTATGTACGTATGGCTTATAAAGTGTACAGTAAGATGTACACTAGGCAGTGTATATTTGACTATGTCCGTATGGCTCGTAAATGGTAGAATCAGATGCACAATAGGCAGTGTATATTTAACTGTGTACTTACGGCTCGTAAATGATACAGTCAGATGTACAATAGGCAGTGCATATTGAACTGTGTACGTACGGCTCGTAAGTTGTACAGTCAGATTTACAATAGGCAGTGTATATTAAAATGTGTACGTACGGCTCGTTAATGGTAGAATCAGATGTACAATAGGCAGTGTATATTTAACTGTGTACGTATGACTCGTAAATGGTACAGTCAGATGTACAATAGGCAGTGTATATTTAACTATGTACGTATGGCTCGTAAATGGTAGAGTCAGATGTACAGTAGACAGTGTATTTTGAACTATGTACATGTACGTATGGCCCGTAAATGTTACAGTAATATGTACAATTGGCAGTGTTTATTTATGTAGTAAATGTTACACTCAATCGCACAGTAGGTAGTGTACGTATGACTCGTGGTAATATGTCTAGTGGCCAGTGTTAATATGTCTCGTAAATAGTACAGTCAAACGTATAGTAGCCAGTGTTCATGTGGCTCGTAAATAGTACAGTCAAACGTATAGTAGACATTAGCCATATGGCTCGTGAAGGGACCAGTCAAACGTATGATAGGCAGTGTTCATGTGGCTCTTAACGTCCAGTAGGCAGTGTTCATATAGCTCGTAACGTTCAGTAGGCAGTGTTCATATAGCTCGTAAATGGTACAATCAAACGTCCAGTAGGCAGTGTTCATATAGCACGTAAATGGTACAATCAAACGTCCAGTAGGCAGTGTTCATATGACACGTAAATGATACAATCAAACGTCCAGTAGGCAGTGTTCATATGGCTAGTAAATGGTACAATGAAACGTCCAGTAGGCAGTGTTTATATGTCTAGTAAATGGTACAATGAAACGTCCAGTAGGCAGTGTTCATATGTCTAGCAAATGGTACAATGAAACGTCCAGTAGGCAGTGTTCATATGGCTAGTAAATGGTACAATGAAACGTCCAGTAGGCAGTGTTCATATGTCTAGTAAATGGTACAATGAAACGTTCGGTAGGCAGTGTTCATGTGGGTCCTACATGGTACAGTCATACGTCCAGTAGGCAGTGTTCATATAGCTCATACATGGTATAGTCAAACGTCCAGTAGACAGTGTTCATATGGCTCGTAATAGGTACTGCCAAACGTTTTGTAGTAAGTATCTCGTTAATAGTACAGTATAACGTACAGTAGGTAATATACATATAGTGTACGTATAGTAGGCTTGACCGTATGACTCGTAAATAGTACAGTCACACCTACAGTATGCGGTAAAAGTATGACTCATAAATGGTACAGTCACACGTACAGTATACAGTGTACGTATGACTCATAAAACGTCAAGGAAGAAATGTCACTGCTACCATTCTTCGGTATGGATCGAATGAGAACCAAACCGGTCGACCACGATTCGTGCTCCAAGAAAGTCGATGATTGTAAAATTTGAACCATTTGTAAACCAAGGTAAACTGGTTCATTCACACATTTTTGTATGGCTCTGTGCAGTTAGCAAATCAGTCAGGGGAGGTTTCGATGAACCTCTGACAATTGTTGTCCACTCTGACCAGATTGCATGATTATGCAGGCAGATATTGTGTATCTATGCTTGTAGCAAATACGCCGAGGTTGATTTACCCGGATCACAGTTCAAACTTATCAAGTTTTATAGATAGCTGATGATAACTTGTATCAGCAAACATTTAGTCGATTACATAATTAACCCTTTCCAACAATCCGACAGACGCGTCTGCAGCAGTCACATTTTGATTACTTTGGGGCAAAAGGAGAAACTGCTCATAGATTGAGCAATTTCTACATTTTGCCACAATGTTTTCAACTTTTTTAATTAAAATACTTTAATTTGAATGATTCTAGTGTGATTATTCGGCTGATACAAACTGCTTGGAGGGTGATCTGAAATTCCGCTCGTCACAAAGTCCAAAGGTCGGTTTTCGTGAGATGTTCTCTTATTGACAAAATAACATGATAATCGATTTTAGCCGCGTTATGCGAAAAGGAGTCTTGTTACATCATCCTTTCCGTGTAAAATGTTCTTCACGTTCAATATCTTAGTATAGTTCTATTCAGGTTTTTTATCCCTGAAATTCGAATGTAAGTGATAATGAAATTATCTGTATTTCGTTCTTGAGAATACACAAGACATAGTGACCGGTAGAAATCACATAATGACGTGTGTACATATCAGAACGTATATTGCACATACGGCTACGATGTATACACATCACATACTGACGGGTGTACATATCAGAACGTATATTGCACATACCACAACGATGTGTGCACATCACATTACATTAAGTGCTTATAATAAAATGAAATATGCAAATAACGAAATGAGTACAGTATACAGTGTACGTATGACTCATGAAACGTCAAGGAAGAAATATCACTGCTACCATTCTTCGGTATGGATTGAATGAGGAACAAACCCGTCTACCACTATTCGGGCTCTAATAAAGTCGATGATTGTAACATTTGAACCATTTGTATAGGAAGATAAACTGGTTCATTCACACAGTTTTGATTACTTTGAGGCAAAAGCAGGAACTGCTCATAGATTGAGCAATTTCCCCATTTTGCCACAATATTTTCAACTTTTCTCAATTAAAATACTTTCACTTTAATGATTCTAGTGTGATTATTTGGCTGAATCAAACTGCTCGGAGGGTGATCTGAGTTTCCACTCGTCACAAAGTCCAAAGGTCGGCTTTCGTGAGATGTTGTCTTGACAAAATAAAATGATAATCGATTTTAGTCGCTTTAGGCGAAAAGGAGTCCTGTCACATCATCCTTTCCGTGTAAACTGTTCTTCACGTTCAGGTATAGTTCTATTCAGGTGTTTTCCCTGAAATTCTAATGTATGTGATAATGAAATTATTTCTATTTTGTTATGGAGAATACACAAGACATAGCGACCGGTACACATCACATAATGACGTGTGTACATATCAGAACGTATATTGCACATATCACAACGATGTGTAAACATCACATTACATTACGTGCATATACTAAAACGAAGTATGCACATAACGAAATGTGAAAGGCACACTACACACCGATCGGTACGGATCTCATAATGAGGTATACTCATAGCGAAATGAAGAATTCACAAGACACAACGATCAGAATACATATTATAATGAATTGTGCACATAAAGAAACGGATTATGAATCTAACACATTAATCAGTGTATAGAGCATAAAGGAGTATGGCATGATAGTGTAAAGACTACACATACTACGGTCTAGATAAGACATGCTGAATGTAAACGCTGAATGGGAGACAACTTTTATTTTATAGATTCATCTAGAATTCCCCGACAAAATTCTCTGCCCGGCTAATTGATCCGAATTGCATCCCTTTGTGCTAAATACAACTCGAATAAAAGTACTGGAAACACTTAAATATGATAACTGTTAATCATTTAACCAGATGTTTGCGAATTGTGTATGAAATGTCTGAATTATAGATTTAAACAGAAGTTAAAGAGATTTGATATTTGGACAATCTGTTAAATGCGAACTGTAAACTATCGTTTTATTCGATATGAAGTGACGCTAGTAAATTATGTGAAAATACCTGAGTTGGGGGTTAGAACATGTCAGTTATAAATCATTTTACAATTATATTATATTGGAACATGTAAACGATGCCAGGAAAGCCACCATTCACGTATATGTAATTACACGTGTGGATAAAACTTTGCATGAGCATCCATGCTAAAAGATCCAAATACATATGAGACGTCCTGCGAGAAAACCAACATTATGTGGACTCTGCGTCGACCCGGATCGGCCTAAGCAGACCGCGAAGGATAACCCGGACGGACACTTTTCGCCTCCTGTGGATTTAAGGTTTCAAGAATCAGTACTCTATACCTTTATCTCCCTGAGACGGATTGTATCGGCCCGGATTAGCCTGCGCGGACTGTTTATGCTGATCCGGGTCGACGCAGAGTCTATAATGTTGGTTTTCTCGCGGGACGGCTCAGGTATTGCTTTACATAACTTCCATTAAACCTTTTTTGACTAAGTGGAGGATGCCATGACTGATCTGATTCTACACTGACGTAAATGTCATACAGTCGGTTTTCGCAGAACGTATATAAATTGTATTTGTACGTAATTATGAATATCTTTTGTTATGATAAACGGGAATACTAACAGCGTGTATTCTGGAATTGAAAATTTATATGAAAACAAACAGTTTATGTGTTGACTATACGGTGTGCAGGATTTCACATTACAGCTTTACCAGACTCCTATAGCTGGAGCAGAAATATGTCATAGACATACACAGGGTAAAATTACATTACCATACAAAGTTGATTAAGTGTAAATACCTTTAAATAAATTCCATTGTTGATTTACATAGATCAACATGAAAGACTGATAATGAGTCGTGTAAAAAGAAAACATATATCCGTATGTGTATGCACACAGCGAGGACATATTCAAATATGTGCATATACAAAGTCTCCTCAGAGCCTTCTACCTCAACATGTATATATGTATACGTAAATATACTTTTTAGTATTACATCAAGTAAGATAATTAGTTCCGCGCCACTGTGCCTTAGTATGACACCGAAAGGAAGATGTCATCGTACTTATTTTCGTAAAAGGCGAAAGTGCCGAAGTGGCACTGTGCCAATAACATAGAGGGGTAACTACATGTTCATGCGTATACCTCAACATTGCGATTAGTATGTCACCTAGTAGGGTCATCAGTTCAACGCCAGTGTGCCGTTGTGTGACATCGGTAGGCAGATGTAATAGAACTTCTTTTCGCATAACGCGAATAGTTGAAGTAGCATTGTGCCATTGAAATATTTATAAAGGAGGTAAAACTGCACTGACAAAACACTATTGAATACTTATTAATCGGTTTATTCAAACCCATTATACATTTTTTTATGAACCAAAATACTGTGAAGTTAGCGCCGTAATTAGCTTGATGCTAATATTCTGCGACAGACAATATGGACCAACGAATGACATGCTTGTAGCAATGACGATTTACACACATGTGTTGTGCAATCGCTCTTTTTTACAAAAAGATTTCAAAACCGTCTTCTATAGAAGTGTCAAAAATATTCAGTATCAGGAAAGGGTTGAGATGTGTTATCTTTTCAAATAAACAACGCAGTAATCGATTCCTCCGGTTTTGTTAAAATATTAAAGGGATTCTCTCAAGTCTTAAAGGACCGGGTCATACTCACTACTTCAAAACGGAAGTAATACTTTTCACTCATTGGCATTTAGGAGTGTGATGATAGGTTTGTGTCAGTGTAAATGGGTTAGAAGTACTGGTAACTTACCCAGAAAACGCCGCAGTATAAATGATGAATTCTAGAAAGTTCTTTAAATCCAGCATACAAATAAACACAATAAACTAAAACTAAATGTGGCAAAGAAGCTAAAAATTCTCGCCAACGTGATTGTAATAACAACACTTAACGTTACAACGTGAAAATATAGCCGTATATCGTGGAAGTAATTTCTTAGTCCCTTGCTTTATGATACTACATATTATAAATAGTTACGACGGTACCTTTCGAAAGCAATACTGCTAACAAAAATAATATCTAAATTGGTTTGCGAAGGTTTTAGATTAAATTTATACTTATAATAGAAGTAAGAAGGTCCCTTTAAGGCCATCGTCCCTATACGAGATGTATCGAGTTACATGGACAATATCTTCTAAATGTTCATTGATTCAAATGCATTTTCAATAACCGTTGCACGATCAATTGGCATATCAATGAAAGAGAGAGGTGTTTAACGGTGAAATTTTCATATTAATTCGGAAAAGGTTTTAATAACGAAATGGCGTCTGCAGTTAATGTTACCGATCACGAATCAGTGGAAGAAAATAATCTGGAGAAAGAAGGAGGATTAGAAGACGATAGTGAGGAAAAGGTACTGGTATCTTCTTACGGGTTTGACATGAAGGATCGGAAAACAGACTTGATCTTAATCATTGAAGACAGGCGTTTGTATGTTAACCGAGGCTTGTTGGAGTTTTCCTCGTCCATCTTCGGTGATTTGTTTAAATCTAAATTGAAAGGGAAAGATGCAATCGAGGTTGAAATACCTGACGCGAACTATAAAGAATTTGCTGAATTCCTCGCATGTATGTATCCAAATAAACAGCATAGAGTATCGCAAACTAACGTGTTTTCCATCTTACCGCTGGCATTTCATTATAAAGTTGACTTTCTTTTGGACGAGTCTGAAGTCGTATTAATGTGGGTTACTTCACAAACAGAAGACGAGGACTATTTGATAAGATGTTTGGAAACCGCAAAACGATTCGGGCTGACGACATTGAGGCAGCACTGCTTTGATATGGTTGTAAAGAAACGCCGAGAAAACGTTCAAACACTAGATAAGGAAATAAATACAGACGACAAATTTGCCATATTTGATGAGTTGATGCCACACCTTCGTTCCGAAGTTTGCAAATTCAATTATTTCTTGTCTGATACAGAAAGCAGTGCAGTTCAGGAAATTGCCCACTTCAGCAACGCAAAGTACAAAAAAGAACAGTTTAATTTTCTTGGCAATGAAATTTCCAACGTAAAAGAGTGTTTGAAAATAGAAGTTTGGGGTGTTAACTTTACTGTAACAGTGAAACTTAAAAATACCTATTTTACTTCTTATGAACGCTTTTGTAAGTTCACCCTCAGCCCTGATACAGATTACTTCATGGCAAAAACATGTTATGCATCGATCAAGTTTGTTTTTCAAAACAACTTTCCAGGAAAAGAGAACACGTGTTCACAAAAGATGGCATCTATGACGGAGGGGTCAAAGTTAGTCGTCTTGTTTCCTTGGGACAAAATAAGCAAAGACGATCAAGGATTTCAGTGGTATGACAAGTACACAGTGATGATGCATATTCTTGTAAACAAACCCGAATGAATCAGAATGGGGATGGTCGATCCGGATGCCTTGACAGCCCCAAAACCAAACAATTAAAACATCCATATATTTTTGAGGTGGTACGTGATTGTTGAATCCTTTATAAAAGTGTCAAATACTGACGAGTACTAGAACTATAAAGACAAATATCAGACTATGGTATAGATCTACACTGTTCTCAGTCAATTTTTTTTATTTCATCTGTGGCAGGTTTTAAAGTGTCAAAGGAACATGTTAACCGATTTGGTAACGAGATATTTACACAACAGAGTCATTTGAATTACAATATGGTATTAATAAACATGTTTTAGTTGTCGCTCTTTTATCTCCGTCTGTTTTCGTTAACATTCGGTTTTCTTAACCAGACAGACAAGTAATATTCATCAGGCCAGAATAAAATGTTTCCAAGATCATAATTTCGTGTTGGTCTTGTGAACATTTATTGACCCCAACTCTGAATATATCAATCGTCGTCGTCTGTCGTCGTTAACTTTTAGTTTAAAACACATATTCTCCTAAACCGCTGGACCAATTTCGACATTACTTCACAGGAATGTTCATTTGGTGGTCTTCTTTCAAAGTTATTCAAAGATTTAAGTTATATGGAGACCTTTGGTTGCCTCGGCATCAGAAAGGGGGGAAAGTGCCAATCTTTAACATTCTTCTTCTCTAAATCTACTTGTCCGGTTCCACATCATTTTGGTAAAAATGATCCTTGGGTGACCCTCTACAAAATTGTTCGAGCCATACTGATTGGTCGAACAACATGGCAGTCATGCGGCATCGGAAAAGGTGCAACATGAAAAAAAAATCCATTATTATGAAAGAGATTTTCTGATTTAAAGAAAATTGCATAGAAATCTTACTTTAGTGATCCTCTACCTAATTTGTTCAAGCCATATAAATCGGTTACAAAGTCATAGCAACCATGCGTCACCACAAAAGTGGTAAATTAAACTTTAGCTACAAATGACAACTTCTACCATTCCACAGGACCAATTTCAACTAAACATCATAGGAATGTTCTTGTGTTGGTCTTCTTTCAAAACTGTTCAAAGACTTACATTGAATGTAGAACTGTTGTGGCTGCGGCATTAGAAAGTGAGAACAATTACAAAAACTTAAATTTATTTTCTTCCAGAATCCGCTTGTCCGATACCAAACTAATTTGATAGAAATGCTCATTAAGTGACTTTCTACAAAATATTTTTAAGCCATATTGATCTGTTCAAAAACAGGGCAGCAAGGCGGCATCAGAAAAGGGGCAACACGTTTTAATCACATTTATATTAAAATTCTTGCCAGATTTGAGATAATTTAGCATAAATGTACCTTAACTGACCGTTTACATAGTTTTTCGGTTCAAATAGATAGCCGTTAACTATCATCAGAAAAGGTGTAAATATACCTTTAGCTTCAAATGACATCTCCTCCAAAATCATTGGATCGATAATAACCAATATTCAAGATCCTCTTTCAAATTGGTCACATATTTAATGCCTTATTAATAGTCTTTACTGATAAGTTTTTTCATTAACCGTGTCCATTCCTTGCAGTATCATTTGCACTCCTTATCAAATTTTCCCAGATATATTGTTTACAATGATAACATTAAACATAGAAGTATAATCTACAAAAAGTGATTAAAAGTTTAGGCATTTTACTCCCTTCCCGTTGAAACTTGCCCAGTGGATTAGGATGATATGCCATTTGAAGCTCTACATTCAATTAACCCATTGTCTGATGCCGCCTTTAACAATGTCTTTCAACCAATCACTATGACTTTAAGAATTATGGAGGGGGTCAATCTCATTCATATCAGACCAAAATACTTTAATGAGATGTTATGTATCTGAGCTTGAGCTGTGTAATATTTATATAATAAAACTTATGTTTAATACAAAAAAAATGGTATTCTGTGCAACAAAGAAGAATATGTTTTTTAAAAAAGCTTGGTTGACCGTACATTTTGCTGGATTTCATAGTTCGGCTTTACCGGACTCCAATAGGAGCAGTGTCAATGACATAAACGGGTCAAACTACATTTACTTACACTGGAGTTGCTGTTTCAATGACATAAACGGGTCAAACTACATTTACTTACACTGGAGTTGCTGTTTCAATGACATAAACGGGTCAAAACTACATTTACATACACTGGAGTGGCACTGTTTCAATGACATAAACGGGTTTAAACTACATTTACATACACTGGAGTGGCACTGTGTCAATGACATAAACGAGGTAACGCTACATTTAAAAAACCCACTGAAGTGACACTGTGTCAATGACATAAACGAGGTTAAACTACAGGTATTTTGAAAGAATTTTCTTTTAATGAATGATTTAAAAATTATAGATCATGGTGGCAAAGGATATTGCTAATAAAGGAGAAGTTGTTATTTCTGAGCAAAAACACACGACCTTGTTGAATTAGATTATTGCACATGTTCGTGATGAACGGATACAGGAATGCTATACCTTTACTATATTATGTATACTATACGATAGTGGGGAAAAATGCCTCGCCGGGTACCTTCGCGACGAATGGCATGGTCGTATTGAAGAAGATTAAAACACTCCTTTGTAAAAATGTTTTCAAAACTGTATCTTTCATGGATATCTACAATAGTTATGTGTAAGTAAAGGGTTACGCTATATACCTTATCAGATAAACCGGGCATTAATCAATAATTTGTGTTAAACTTGTAAAGGGGTTCTCTACGTCTAATACGGCCGTGCCATACCAAATACTTTTAAAAATATTGACACTCCCTCCTTAGCGTTCAAATGTGCGGGGAAAAGCATTAAGACTGACTTGCTGATGTCAGGATAAATGAACCAGTAGAAACTTACCCAGGAATCGATGTTCAAAAACTGAATAATGTTGAAAAAGGCATACTACGCTTTACTATCAAACAAACACACATATTGATACTAACTGTGATAAAGAAGCATACAATTGTCCAAAACATGAATTTCAACGAAAAACAATAGTCGTCCTGTACATGGTGAATTAATTTCTTAATCCCTTGGTGTATGTAATAGTAGGATCGTACAGTTTCGAAAGAAATACTACTAAAACAAGATCATATCTGAATTGGTTTGAGTAGGTTTTTAGACTTCATTAATCCTTTCTCACATACAGACGCTGGTCGACTCCCAATCTCATTACAATCATCTCCTATTAAAGCTTTGCATAGGATCTGAGGACAACCGATAGAGGGTCATGTTCAGACGACCTTTCAATCTGCCAATCAGAACCTTGCTTTCATGCTTTTGAAAGTTAAAGTAAAAGTCTATATTTACAAAAAATATATATATTAAGCATGGGATCCAATTTACGCATAGTTCTTATGACGACCTCATCATGGCTACAAATCACAACATGAGGCAAAACACAGATACAGTCTTTCTTTGACCATACAGCACCGAAAAGTGTTCTTTTATCTTGTTTTAAAAGGTCTATTTTAAATTTGCTCAACTTCGTTAATTGACGACATTTTGAAGCTTAAGTCAAACGTTTGTTGAAACGAGTCCTCTGATTGGTTTAAATAAAAATAACTGGTTGGATCTAAAAATAGCGATATTAGAAATCCGATAAAACAAGAAGATGAATTCGAATGGATCGCCATCAGTTCTTACATTTGGTCAGATCGTGTACTTTAGTCAGATTGGTCGACTCCTCTCCAACAGACAACTTTTGAAAATATTGTGGCAAAAGGAATATTGCTCATAATTGTTGATTCATGTTTAGAGATTTCCCTATTTAAGCGGTTATGTTTTAGAAATCGTCTGCTGCCGGTTTGTTGTAAGTTGAAAAGGGTTATGTATTATTAACTAGAATGGAGTGCTCCCCGGAGCACGTGTGTCACCTGCCGGCGCCTTGTCAGAAAAGTTTAATTTTTGACAGAAAAGGGGCAATAACTCTGATATAAAAATATTTGGATTATCCCCGTTTTGTGAACACATCACAAAGATTGACACATTTGTCAGAAGTTTCAATCCAATCCTTGAGTAGAAAAAAAGTTATTTGAAAACGTGACGAAAAAGTGTGACGACAGACGGCGGACAGACAGACAGACAGACGCCGGACAAAAAAAAGTAATCCCTAAGTGCCTACCATGCTACGCAGGTGACACAATAAAAGTGTCGCTGCTTTAAAAGTAGAGACGGTTCCTTAAAGTTACATGAAGGTAAAACCATGGCTTATAGTCTTTTAAATGTTGATTGATTTACAGGTTCATGTATTTTCGATAAGCTTTAAAAGATAAGACACGGTCGATTTTCATATCAGTACAACGTAAGAGGAAGTGTTTCGTAGTGTAATTTAGATATAATTCGGAAAGAGGTTCAAGATCAAAATGGCGTCTGCAGTTAATATTGCCGATCACGAAACAGTCGAAGAAAATACTCTGGATAAAGTAGGAGGATTGGAGATCGATAGTGAAGAAAAGGTACTGGTATGTACTTACGGGTTTGACATAAAAGATCCGTTAACATACTTGATTTTAATCATTGAAGACAGACGTTTGTATGTTAACATAGTCATGTTTGAAGTTTTCTCGTCCGTCTTCAAGGATATGTTTGAATCTAAATTGAAAGGGAGAGATGAACACGTGGTGGAAATACCTGACGCGAATTATAAAGATATTGCTGAATTCCTCGCATGTATGTATCCAAATAAACAGCACAGAGTATCGCACAGTAACGTGCTTTTCATCTTACCGCTGGTGTTTCATTATAAAACTGACTTTCTTATGGATGAGTCTGAAGTCTTGTTAACGTCAATTACTTCAACAACAAAAGACCAAGAATATGTGATCAGATGTTTGGAATCTGCAAAACGATTCGGGCTGTCGACATTGAGGCAGCACTGCTTTGACCTTGTCGTGAAGAAATGCCGAGAAAACGTTCAAACCCTGGACGAGAATATGGATATTGACGATAAAGTTGTCGTATTCGAAGAGCTGATGCCACACCTTCGTTTCGAAGTTTGCAATATGAAGCTTCTCTCGTATGATGTTCGCCCTCAACTCTAATACAGATTCCTTCATGGCAAAAGTATTTTATGCAGTGATCAAAGTTGTTTTTCAAAACAACTTTCAAGGGAAAAATAACACGTGTTTACAAAGTAAGGCGAAAATGTTGCAGGGATCAAAATTAGTCGTCTTGTTTCCTTGGGACACAATAAAAGAACTCGATCAAGGATTTCAGTGGAATGACAATTACACAGTGGCGATGCATATTCTTTTAAACAAACCCGAATGAATCAGAACGGGGAAGGTCGATCCGGATGCCTTGACAGACACAAAATCAAACAATTAAAACATCCATATATTTTGGAGGTGGTACGTGATTGGTGAATGTTGGTCAGTGCCTATATTATATATTAGCGAATAGCATATGATTGTGTGAGGCTTTTCTATATGCACTTGTAATGTGAACTTTTCGCGCTTGACGCGGTTAAACAATTTAAAACATCCAGAAACTCAGTAACCGGTAACTTTGGAAAAATCAAAGCGCCAATGGCACTGTAGTGGCGATCGTATGGAAAATCCTGCAAAGTAACAAGCAGTATATCGGTGTAGGGCTTGCGATGACTCTGGTAAATTTGAGAATGTATCAACCCTGCATCTTTTGACAGTAGAATAATGTTAGTTTGACAGAATGTGGTCTTGGTGATTTTTTTAGTTTCGTTCTGAAATTGGTCATGATGTGTTCAAAATTAGGCCATTCCAAAGTTATGAAAAATCTAGTTGGTATTCGATAGACTACTTGTTTCAATGATGTCCGATATTAAACAGGTCTGTTCAATTTAGTCCCTTCACATTGCATGATTGAGGGTTGTCAGAGACATATAAACACAGTGTATTTATATATCTCTTAGGTTGTTAAACTGCTTCGAATAATGTGAGTGCAAAAACAAACACAAAACATGCTCAAAAAGCACAATTTCACTATTTGCCAAACTGTTCAATTTATAAAAATATAGGCATATATTATAATGCTCGATCTCCAAACTAAATTAGGCTACACTTTCAGCATTGATTGCTAATTGACTCTAGAACGTGCAGACGTATATACATAACGTGTGTACACACTGACATCGTGTGTCCTTTAAACCTTTGTAAACCAGTCTTATCATCTAGACGCTTTCATATATTTAAACAACTACACAATAAAGCGTTTATAATATTGAGATAACCAGTTTCGCGAGCTATTTATAGAACCTTTTGGAATTTCCAGATTTGAGTATCATCAAGAGTTATTTGCAAGGCAGATAGAACGCGCAATGATATTTATTATCTGCCCAATCATGACGAAGATAATATTTACATATTTTAAACCTATGTAGATAATGTCTCGATAAAACTCAAATATTAGTATAATTATTATTAATCACGTCTCTGCATCAATGATGGAACTATAACGGATGTGAGTAAATTAGTTTGCAGTAAGGAAACAAATATCAACCGATTGTTCAAAACCGACTATGTAAATATTTTTCGTTGTTGTTGTTTCTGTTAGCATTGTGGCGATTGTCAAACCAATCGCCACAATACGACAAAATAAAGATGGGAAAATATTTAAAAGTGTTGAAAACATTGTGGCAAAAGACGTCTGATGTAAAGGCGTCAAAACGCACATGTATGTGGGAAATGTTTAGATGTTGAAGAGTGATGCTTTGTAAATTGTACGCTCCTTTAAATGTGTATTATATTCTCGCAGTATATTCATAATAACTGTTACGTGTATGGGTCGATGAGCCATTATATATTATACAATGACCAGAAATTAACGTCTGAACTACCTTGACAGCTGCTTATATGATCGGTTAAACAACCTAAATCCCAATGCATCAGCTTGATTAGAAAATGTTCGATAAGCTTAACTAAAGGTTTCCAGGCTATATAAGCCTACAACATAACCGCTCAGCCTATAGCAATCTAACACAGCAATAGCTCAACACTACCGGCATTAGACTCCCATATCTCAGTGGAGTGTCAGGATTTGCCAGGTAGGTTACTAAGATGAACAAGTTCAATGTTTACCTAACCACATCACCCTAATTAGATAACAATTCACACAAAAAACATGTCAATGACGGAATAAATCTATTTCTAATAGAATGAGTTGCCTCTTAAACGACCAGAAGCCAATTAACATTTTAAGTATAAATTGGCGGTAAAGGCTTGGAACCGGACCCCGCAAATTATGAGCGTAAACAAAGTATTGTACGTTCGTACTGTAAGTTTGCAACGTAACTATATATTTCCAACAGCATGCGGGTGACTTTTGATGCCTTTGAAGTTGACGACTTAAACAAACGTGCATGAAAAGGAAGGAAATGCTCAAAACATAAATTAAGTCACACGATTAGCACATAATTGTGTCGCTTTTCGCAGTCGTACACATTATTGGTTGTAAGTCTTCACCAAACTAATCACCCCTGTCTTTTAAGAACCAAGTAGCAAGAAATAGTCCTGCAATATATACAAAAGAATAGACATAAATGACACAGACATGCTGAAACTGAAATCAAACCAAAAACTTAAATATAGGTCTCTGATTTCTCATCTCAGTGAAACAGTGTAGGAGAAAGGCTACTTTAAAAGTAACATTTTTTTTAGCCTACTTCGACCTGGGACCGATTGCGTTGTGGTATGTCTCAAACTATTCTACATAAACCAAGAATCAACGCACAGGACACTCTGAAAGCTGACAACTAAAATGTTTACTACTAAACACATTATATCACATTATTGCGAATTGTGTCTGAATCTACGGATTTTCCAATTTGCATATTTAACAGCACATCTGATATGTGGGCAATCTGGAATATGCGAATTGTTAACTATCGTCCTTTTTGATATGAAGAGGCGGTAGCAAAACAATGTAAAGAGGTATGAGATAGAGGGTCGAAAAACGTCAGTTATTACTTCTTTTACAAGTATATTATACCGGAATTACATATGTACACGATGGTCCAGGAAAACCGAACCTTAAGTTATTATTACACTTGTGGAAGAAAACAACCTGTCTGCCCAACCTAAAGGATCTTTATAGATATTGCTTTACACAGCTTCCTTGTGTGATATTGATATAACATAATTTATATCAAAACAAACACTTGTAATCTAGGCTTGAATTGTGTGATATTGATATGATCATTTGTATTTCAAAACAAACAATTGTAATCTTGGCTTAAATTGTGTGATATTGATATAATAGATTGTATGTCAAAACAAACAATTGTAATCTTGGCTTGAATTGTGTTATATTGATATAATAGATTGTAAAAAATGTATTCTTGGCTTGCAATTTTATCATAACAAAGAAACCGAGCCCCGGTAACTCAGTAGAGACGCGGGCTGTCTGGGGTTGTAAGATCGAATCCCAGCTCGGCCAACATATTTTCCAACATTTAACAAAAGTCACTGTGACAAGCGTCTTTCGTCTTTCACCTGTCGGCTAATAGTCTATGTGGAAACGCAGCCAGTTGCTTGAAAAGTATGTTGTGTTGAGTACTGGTATGAGAAAGACATCAAACACATGAGTCGGTGAACTGGTCGTGATATGACTTAATCATTGTTTAAAATTGCTGTTTTAAACCGAATTGATTTAATAAAACTTAAACATAATATTTTATGTTACTTGTTTATGAAAAGACACTTTGGACGCGTCTTATTTGATACTTGTTTGTTTTAATTCTAAGATCCCAAGCTTGACAACAAGCAATAAAATATGCTGTGCTACAGAAAGAAAGCGGTGTTACAGGATGGAACTGTTTTGTTACTGGAAAGGATTTTCCCCATATCTCTCAATGTACCGATTGAAAACAACATAATTAGAGTGTCTATAAATGTCATGGAACAACTGACAAAATCATCTTCAATAACTGTTTAATATCTCCACATGCTCATAGGAAACAAAGTGTTACAGGAAATAATTTCAGTCGTTATTGTAACGAAAGCCTACAACAAACAATCAGTCAATAGTTGTTTTTAACACATTCAATGATAATTGTCTGTAAAATGTCAAAAAAGAAAACACATTTACTTATTAAGAGACAATAATAGTGCAAAAATAATGCTAACAGCAACACAGAACAAACAATTCTACTTTTGAAAAAGTCGAAACAAATCATAGCCCATATTACATGTTGACCACAGGAATATATATTCCATTGTTAATCTGACATTGAGCATTTTGGAACATTAAAACCTCTTTTAAAATTTGATAATCCCTTTCCAACATTAAACACATAGCAGCACTTTGAAAATAGTAGTAAAACTGCATTTACATTACACTGGAGTGGCATTTTTACAACGAGGGGGTAACACTGCATTTACATTACACTGGAGTGGCATTTTGACAAAGAAGGGGGTAAAACTACATAAACATTACACTGGAGTGGCATTTTGACAAAGAAGGGGTTAAAACTACATTTACATTACACTGTAGTGGCATTTTGACAAAGAAGGGGATAAAACTGCATTTACATTACACTGGAGTAGCATTTTACAACGAGGGGGTAAAACTGCATTTACATTACACTGGAGTGGCATTTTGACAATCGCATACACGGGGTAAAATAGCGTTTACATACCTTGGAGTCGCACTCTGTCAATGACATAAACGGAGTAAATTTACATTTACATACATTGGAATGGCACTTAGTCACTTATATAAGGGAAGTAAAACAACACTTACATACACTGCAGTGACATTGTGTCACTGACATAAACGTGATAAAACTACATTTAAATTCACTGAAGTTACACTGTGGCAATGACATAAACGGGGTAAAACTGCATTTAAATCGACAAAGTGACACTGACATAAAACTACATTTACGGTAATCCTTTTAACAAATCCTAGGTCAATTATCAAATACTAAAATTAAAAGACTGCTTATGAGTCACGCCAGGTTATGATTATACTCATCGTTATGCTTACAGCGAATACGTATGCAAATGTGTGCATATGCAAAGCCTCACAAGTGTCTTCACTTTCCGTCTATATATCCATACTTATACATTTTAGTATAATATTCAGTAGGGTTATAAGTTCCCGGCGAATGTGCCTTTGTGTGACATCCAAAGGAATATATACAAATCCTTTTCGTATAACGCGAATAGCTGAAGTCCTGAAGTAGCACAGTCCAACTGAAATAAAGGGGTAACTACATATGTACATGTATGGTTGTATTCATTTTATATAATATTTCATTTTGAATATATCTCTTAAATTAGAAATGTCTTCATGCTTTATTTCAAAAATACCTATTTATTCACATACTATTTACCTAGTACTTTATGTCATATTTTTCACTTTTCCAAATAGAAAACAGAAAGAATTTTTAAAACATGTTCGGATCGAAAATGTTTACATTTTCATTGACACAGTCTGTTTACTCACATAATAAGTTAGACTTCGTAGTAATAATAGAAATATATCAATTATGACATGCAAACAAACTACATATAAATTTGTCCATGATCTACAAATGAATCTTCTTAATGTTTGTGTTTGCTTTAAACTGTTAATTAGAACATGTGTGGAAATAGTTCAAAATACCTTTATAATATTTGAAGACAATGTGAAGAGAGGTCGGCTTTTATACCGAAGTTAAGAAACGTTCATCGCGGTTAGTGCCTGCATAGGTGACCCGCGATGGCTTAACTCCGGTACACATTACAATATCATTTACAATTTTCTTATACGTAATAAGTTTATTATACAAAAGCAGTCATAGTAGGAAAATAGTGATTTGGCCAAATGATCCTATCTGAAAATGGCCGAAAAGTCGAGACCAAATATCTCGGGCCGAAACGTCCGTTGTTTAAAACGTCCGTCCACCTATGTATACGTATACCTAAATGTACCCATTAGCATAACATCCAGTACAGTCATAAGTTCTAGGATATTGTGTCTTTGTGTGACACATTTGTATATATATAAATGTGTTGATAAAACATGTACGGATTAACGTAGTGCTCTTCAGGAATGATTAATTGATTGTTTGGTGTTTAACGCCGCTTTCAGGTTCCTCAGAAAATGCATTGTATTTTGTCATGATTATGTTCGTTATAACTTGCTATAAAACTTGTACGCAGTTTTATATGCAATAAAGTATATTGTAGATGAATTTAGCTACACGTGAAAACGATGAAATGACCTAGAATATTAATGCGAAATTTTCATATGAAAAAAAGAAAACCAACTAATTAAATAATTTCCCCAAAGAATGACTACATGAAGGGTAAATTCAGGCTTAAAAAATGTTTGATAAAAGATAAACAAAATAACTTGAAACAACATATATTAACCATTTAAATTGCGAAAAGGACTTTAACTGTACAATTATTTACTTTCTAATAAATAACCTATTATCTCCATTGCGTTTTTTTCCTGCCGTTTCAGCCAATTCACCGCAAATCTCCATCGCGTTTTTAACATTTATCCCATTTGACTGCTAAGACCTACCCCTCACGAATGATCCGTGTATAATGATGTATATCAGCCAATGGTTGGGACCTCTTTATAAAATGAAACATTTGACTGAAATTTCTAAATGTTATATTGTGATTTTCGTGAGCTACAACACATTTCGGTACTTCATAGTCTAGAAATGTCTCGTTTTGGGATGATAACTGATAGATAGCCACTTGAACTGTTCACTGCGTAAAGAGGTAAAATTATGCCAAATACATCCGCGAACGTGCCGATCTGCTAAGCCAAATAGACCCCTAAAAAAGCCTTCTTTGCGTAGAAATAAGTGTATACCATCACCAGAATGCATTGGATACATGACTTTGAGTTTAAATACTTTGAAAATGTATAAAGGGTGCACTGGAAATGATTGATTTGATCATTTTGAGTATTTGACAGTGTTTGAAAATGAAAGAAGATCAAATAAAAAACCAGTTTCGACCCAGCCCGATTTCGACCAAAATGACGGTAACCATTCTGCCGAGTGAATTTTTTCTTGCAAAATACATGACCCCCACTTTTCTTTAGATTAATTTTAAGCTTAGAGGTTACTCACGTGTTTTACATGTTTTACGTGTTTTTGAGAAACGCTTAGAAAGTGTAACAATTTAGTTTTGAAACTGGTTGAAGAATTAATTGTTTTGGTGTATTGTGACTTAAAGATCTTTCGGCTACAAAGATTGAATCATTCTGTGTTCACTTACGGGGCGGGCGGGATACGGTCAAATTGCTTAAACAATGATAAAACTCGTTGCCTGGAGTGGAGTTTAGGCTTATTGGGGTATTCGGCTATTAGTTAATAGCCACTTTAACATTTTTCCCCATTAAAAAATAAGTTTTCAAGCTATTTAAAGTTTTATTTGATTGTTTAATGACACGAAACATGCATAAACATGAAGTTTGGTCATTTCTTTAAACATGTGACACAGTAAAACCTAAATATGAAATGTATATCATTTATTTCACTCGGAGACCTGTTTTATGCGCGATTGCACAAAACTTGCCTTACTCAAGCCGCAATACCTGGGCTCGGGTGGCATAGGACTTTCGAAATGTCTTTGAAAACAATTACCGTATTGTCCTAATGTTTGATTTCATTTTATACCATTCTTTGTTAATAAATACAATAAATGGATTTTTGAGGGGAGCTACAGAGTAAAAAGAAAATGAAAGGTCAATATTGTGTCGTCTACAAAGATGTTTGGATACAGTCAAACTGGTTGAAAAATGATGAAACTGGTTGCCTAAAATGGCTGAGAATAATGCATAAATATTAAATTTGATCCTTTCTATGAACATTTGACACAGTAAGATTTTAATATGTGATGCGTTTCTTATTTTTTCTTTGCGAAGATCTATGTATTGCACAAAAGCAAAAAACTTGGTGCATTCAGCTGAAAAACCTAAGTTTGGTAGTATCGAAAAATGGAATTTTCTTTGAACACTATTGCATTATAGACCTAACATTTGCTATTGTGCTTTCATTTTATATCATACTTTCTAAATAATTAGATTTTGTTTTTCCATAAAGACAAGGAAATTGTCTTATACCAAATAACATATAAAAAGAGGAGAATTGTTGCAGTCTAACCACTCAGAGCGAGCAATGGCACCTAAATTTCCATTGTTTACCAAGAACAATGATTTAACGCTTATAAAGACTTTATGGCGAGGTGATTAACCTTGGTAAAAAAATACATATTTTAGTTACAACCGTTTCACGCCAAGCCCTCGACATCATTGAGTGGGTTGCTCAAGGCAAACACCCTCAGGGTTGTTCTTACAAAGTCAAAGTATATCAAAAACATCCGCGTGACAGTCCCTACAAAACTGTATTTGCCTAGGAATGATTGTATACTTTCACCAGACGGCATTAGATATGTGGCAATAAGTTTAAATTCATTGTAGATATGTATAGGATATACTGGAACTGTTTGAAATGATCATTTATTTGTTGAAATTTTGACCTGTTTGATATGATCATTTATTTGTTGAAATTTTGACCTGTTTGATATGATCATTTATTTGTTGAAATTTTGACCTGTTTGATATGATCATTTATTTGTTGAAATTTTGACCTGTTTGATATGATCATTTATTTGTTGAAATTTTGACCTGTTTGATATGATCATTTATTTGTTGAAATTTTGACGTGTTTGATATGATCATTTATTTGTTGAAATTTTGACCTGTTTGATATGATCATTTATTTGTTGAAATTTTGACCTGTTTGATATGATCATTTATTTGTTGAAATTTTGACCTGTTTGATATGATCATTTATTTGTTGAAACTGTGACCGTGGCTTATACTTAAAATAGAATATGTGGAAACAAATGTTGGCCCTGCCTGGTTCTGTGCAAAATGATGGGAACTATCTGAGAGAAATTATGTCTTTCTTTTATAATACGTGTACCCCATCGTCTCGCTGAGGCGATTCTTTTTATTACCCACATCATAGGGTTTAGTTAAGTCATAAGAGGGATATTGTTCAGCAAAGATCAGTATACTTCTTCTTATCAGGGAAACTGTTTATAGACAGGCGCTTTCGGATCAAAACGATGAAATCGTCTCACGGTAAACCCAGTCTTTGAGGAAGTCAGTTTATCAGAGAATAGACCACCGTGTCACGAGCCTGTCCGCGAGAAAAGGTACAAGTTAACTTTTCTGAACAGTGTAGGTTCAGGCCTGACTATAAATCTGATCCGTATTATCAACCTGTACGCAACCTGACAGAAGCTTCTAACAAGATTATGCAAGTAATATGTGAACAGTCTAAGGCTTGATCAGATTGTGCGGATCTACACTGTTAACAAAAGTCAACTATTATCCTTTTCCCGTAAACAGGCTCCTACAATTCACTTAATGACCCATCCGTACTGCCCAATCTGGATCTACACTGTTCACAAAAGGCTTCTGGTACTTTCTCTCACGGACAGGCTCATATAATGATCTTGATTGATTGGGGTTTAACGCCGTTTTAAACAATGTCTCAGTTATTCACGGCGGCCAGTTCACCTACTCATGCATTGCCTGGTTTTCTCACATCAGTACTCCACACAACAATCTTCCCAAGCAACAGGCTGCTTTTCCACATAGACTTAGCCCATTGGTGGAAGACGAATGACGCATGTCGCATTGACTTTTGTCAATCCTCGGAAAGAAAGTTGGCCGAGCCGGGATTCGAACTCACAACCCCTGGATTGACAGCCCGTGTCGCAACCGACTGAGTTACCGGGGCTCGGCTATATAATCCTCTTGATGACCCATCGAAAAGTGTACGATTATTGAGTCACAATAAACGTGTGATTCGAACTCACAACCCCTGGATTGACAGCCCGTGTCGCAACCGACTGAGTTACCGGGGCTCGGCTATATAATCCTCTTGATGACCCATCGAAAAGTGTACGATTATTGAGTCACAATAAACGTGTGTAGACCTATAATTTGATGTGACAGAAAAAAACACTTTTGCCCAAAGAACAGGTATCATATACATATGTTATTTCCACACTAAAACTCATGTTAATGACACTCAATAGAATTACGTCAGTAAGACGAGTTAAGAGTACCCACAACATAGGATACGGAGCGCATATAATAATGTGTAACGGGAATGCGGTATAGATACACGTACCACATCTACAGCCTTGTTGTTGAATCCGACTTTTACTTTTTGCTTATTTCCGTGAAGTTCGCCACATATCTAGGTATCTAGGGTTCTATTGAGGTAAAGGAGTTTTTACGCATACACATTACATGTTTATGTATTCAAGGGCTCGTCTGATATTGATTTAGCCTTTTCCCAAATATAGACGCTTTCTGATGCCTTTGCAGCAGAAAGCTTAGAAAAAAATTGTTGTAAAAGGAGGAATTGTTTATCTTGAACAATTGCTGCACTTTATCACATTGTTTTAAACTGAATTCAATAATTGCTCTCCTATTTATTACAAATGGCGCTATTTTTGCCTAGTCTGAAGTTTCCAATGTCGTCTGTTAGATTGATTGTATGGGTGTAGATAAGCGAGATTTGACTGTGCGTGAATCATACTTAAGGCCGAGCCGCAGGTTAAATAATAAATCCTTACCCACATTCAACAAATACTCTGCAGACAACTTTTTTAGCAAACATTGGAGTGACAGTGTGTCAATGACATAAACGGGTCAAAATACATTTACATACACCTGAGTGGCACTATGTCAATGACATAAACCGGTTAAACTACATTTAAACATACTCGGGTCAAAATACATTTATATACACTGGAGTGGCACTCTGCCAATGACATAAACGAGGTAAAACTACATTTACATACAATAAAGTTGCACTCTTTCAAAGACATAAACGGTCAAACTACATTTACATACACAGAAGTGACACTGTGTCAATGACATAAACGGGGTAAAACTACATTTGCATAAACTGGAGTGACACTGTGTCAATGACATAAACGGGTTAATCTACATTTATATATAGACATGAATTCATAATTCACATCATATTTCAATGACGTACCATTACCATATTTGGTAATTAATTACGTCGTGTTTTAATTGGAAATAATGGTGTGTGGATGGATTACTGGTCTGAGGAATCCAGAAAAAAAGTATTTAATTTGGAAATAGAGTAAAACCCAAACCAATCAAATATTTTGTATCCATGACAAAGTCTACTAAATATTTCCCTTTAGTTGCTAGTCAAACTAGACATGCAATAATCATTTTCGATGAAACAAACAAATATCTTCTATACGAGTCGTGATCTTCTCTAAACCCATCATGCGACCAGCGTAGATCCACATCGACCTGCGCACCAATACAGTATGCATCGTTAACCCATTCGTCACAGGAGAATTCAAGAACCAAGTGAAAAGTAGTATACATTACATACATTACAATATGTTTTTATTGTCAAGAACGTTTCACAAAACATATTAATTTCATATGAATCAATATGTATAGAGTAACGTATAATATACACGGTTCTGACAGAAGTTCTTATTACAGACAAATAAATGTAAATAAAAATTAACCGGTGATCAAACAACATGACTATTATTAGTTACATATACTTGCAATTATTATCATTGAATATGTTTTATCTAAATGATTTGTATATTCTGAATTATTCTTACATATCAGTTATTAAGACGAAGTTTCAAATCATTACTTTAGAAAGTACTGATACCCAAATTGATATTTATCTGGACGTGTAGGTAAGATAAGCAATTAAATTATTTTTGTATTTCAAATCAACAATTTTCATTTCAGCCCTCATTTGTCATACTTTCTTCATTCTTCACAGATAGAAAATGATCTACCATTGAAAGCAGTTGCCTCTCAGCTTCAAAATACTCCAAAACAAATTCGGGAGTCATGTGTCATTTTGACCACAATCTGGCTGGGCCAAAACTAGTTTCCACATTCTCTATTTTAAGTATCAGACCAGGTCAAAATTCCAAAGTATGATCAAATCAAACAGTTTCAGTGCATTCTATACATACTTACAATGAATTCAAACTCATTGTCACGTGTTCAATGTAATATGGTGAACGTATTCAATACTTTCTAGGTAAATATAGGTTTTAGGGACTACTTGGCCGTAGATCAGCATTTCCTGGGGATGTATTTGGTATACTTTGACTTGATGTAACATCTAACCTCAGGTGGTTTTCTGTGAGCACCACTCAGTTATAAATGTATATTTAATGTTATGCAAAACCAGGTTTGTTCATAAGTGAATGGACACTTATGTTGTATTTCCCATTTAGCCTGTATCCCAAATACTTATACTTTATGTCATCGAAGTCCACTTGTCTGGTCAGTAACCATGGTGATTTATCGTTATCAGTTGGGATGGTTTTCTTTTGTATAAAAATCATTTCGTTGATTCTTGATGATCCAAATATACTGCAACTTAGCACTGAGACAGCTTAGGATGATTTAAGCGTATTTCCGTCTGAAAGAGATTAGAACGTTTATCTTTTTTGACTTTCCCTTCGATTTTAACATTCCACATGTCAATTTCGAACTTTACTTCTTCTTTTCCAAATAAAGTTGCATGCATTAACTCGAATTCCACCTGTTTGTATTTCGCATCACCAAACCCCTGATAATCTTGATTAGCAGAGAAGAATCTATTTCTTGAAGATTCCGTCCGCAGCAAATCATCGCCGTCATCCGTGTTGGATAACCCATCTACCAATACATTCTCACATTTGTTCTTGAGATCCTCGACCTTAAACTCATACGCCAACGGAAGGATTCTGTGAACATTCTCCATGGACACGTTCAGTTTTTTTCCGGGATAAATACAAGCCAGAAATTCGACAAAGTCTTTATATCTTTTACCGTGGATTCTAACGATACTCGGCCTGATTTCCATCCTGCCGACTGATTAATTCCTCAAACACTGGAGAAATCATTTCTAACACAATACGCGATACGTGCAACCTTTTACCCTCTACCACCAGTATTAGATCCGTTCTTTCAGTCTGAATATCAAACCCAAAAGTAGATTCTTCAATTTCATCCGAGTCAACGTCATTTGGATTACTGTCAGATAACGCTGAACAAGTTGCCATCGATGGAAATTGACTGTTTGTCCCGAGAGGTTCACAAATATGGCCGATAAAACGAAATTAGTTTCACCGAATAAAGTTGTTTCGTTTAAAGTTTGCCTATTCAACTTGTTTAGATAACTGAAGGTCAGACTACAATACTTCTGGTTACTTCCTCTTTTTAGTTATGTTAATCTGTACCCTCTATGAATTGTCTTTAGTGAACATAAAATATGAGTGACGTGTCTGGCTATATTGTAACATTTCGTTTAGATAACTGGTAGAATAAATGGTAACTATGTAAATCTGAACGGAGTTGTCATTCAAATATGAAAAGTATGAATTATTTTCAAACGCAAAATGATTCGGCAAGAGATGTTTGGTAAACAAAATATATTCAATCGATTAAATGTTTCAAGTTTTTAAAAGTTTCCGTTATGCTTGAACTATTACTGACATTGAGGACGGTTAGACTGCAACAATTTCCGTTACTTTCTTTGAATATTTTGTTTCGTATATACGCAGTATAAATGTTAAGGAGCTGTATATCAGTTGTAATCTCTCTTAAATGGTACATGTGTACAATAGGCAGTATACATTTACTTATTAAATGGAACAGTAAAACGTACAATAGGTTTTGTTCTTCCAGCTCTTAAACGTTACACTCAAACATACAGTAGGTACCGTACCTATGGCTCGTAAATGGTACAGCCAGATGTACAATAGGCAGTGTATATTATTTAACTATGTACGTATGGCTCATAAATTGTACAGTAAGATGTACAATAGGCAGTGTATATTTGACTATGTCCGTATGGCTCGTAAATGGTAGAATCAGATGCACAATATGCAGTGTATATTTAACTGTGTACTTACGGCTCGTAAATGATACAGGCAGATGTACAATAGGCAGTGTATATTGAACTGTGTACGTACGGCTCGTAAATTGTACAGTCAGATTTACAAAAGGCAGTGTATATTAAAATGTGTACGTACGGCTCGTAAATTGTACAGTCAGATTTACAATAGGCAGTGTATGTTAAAATATGTACGTACGGCTCGTTAATGGTATAATCAGATGTACAATAGGCAGTGTATATTTAACTGTGTACGTATGACTCGTAAATGGTACAGTCAGATGTACAATAGGCAGTGTATATTTAACTATGTACGTATGGCTCGTAAATGGTAGAGTCAGATGTACAGTAGGCAGTGTATTTTGAACTATGTACATGTACGTATGGCCCGTAAATGTTACAGTAATATGTACAATTGGCAGTGTTTATTTATGTAGTAAATGTTACACTCAAACGCACAGTAGGTAGTGTACGTATGACTCGTGGTAATATGTCTAGTAGACAGTGTTAATATGTCTCGTAAATAGTACAGTCAAACGTATAGTAGCCAGTGTTCATGTGGCTCGTAAAAAGTACAGTCAAACGTATAGTAGACATTAGTCATATGGCTCCTGAAGGGACCAGTCAAACGTATGGTAGGCAGTGTTCATGTGGCTCTTAACGTTCAGTAGGCAGTGTTCATATAGCTCGTAACGTCCAGTAGGCAGTGTTCATATAGCTCGTAACGTCCAGTAGGCAGTGTTCATATAGCTCGTAACGTCCAGTAGGCAGTGTTAATATGGCTCGTAACGTCTAGTAGACAGTGTTCATATAGCTCGTAACGTGCAGCAGGCAGTGTTCATATAGCTCGTAACGTCCAGTAGGCAGTGTTCATATGGCTCGTAACGTCCAGTAGACAGTGTTCATATGGCTCGTAACGTCCAGTAGGCAGTGTTCATATGGCACGTACATGGTACAATGAAACGTCCAGTAGGCAGTGTTCATATGTCTAGTAAATGGTACAATGAAACGTCCAGTAGGCAGTGTTCATATGACTCGTACATGGTACAATGAAACGTTCAGTAGGCAGTGTTCATATGGCACGTACATGGTACAATGAAACGTCCAGTAGGCAGTGTTCATATGTCTAGTAAATGGTACAATGAAACGTCCAGTAGGCAGTGTTCATATGGCTCGTACATGGTACAATGAAACGTTCAGTAGGCAGTGTTCATATGGCACGTACATGGTACAATGAAACGTCCAGTAGGCAGTGTTCATATGGCACGTACATGGTACAATGAAACGTCCAGTAGGCAGTGTTCATATGGCACGTACATGGTACAATGAAACGTCCAGTAGGCAGTGTTCATATGGCACGTACATGGTACAATGATACGTCCAGTAGGCAGTGTTCATATGGCACGTACATGGTACAATGAAACGTCCAGTAGGCAGTGTTCATATGGCACGTACATGGTACAATGAAACGTCCAGTAGGCAGTGTTCATATGGCACGTACATGGTACAATGAAACGTCCAGTAGGCAGTGTTCATATGGCACGTACATGGTACAATCAAACGTCCAGTAGGCAGTGTTCATATGGCACGTACATGGTACAATCAAACGTCCAGTAGGCAGTGTTCATATGTCTAGTAAATGGTACAATGCAACGTCCAGTAGGCAGTGTTCATATGGCTAGTAAATGGTACAATGAAACGTTCAGTAGGCAGTGTTCATGTGGGTCCTACATGGTACAGTCATACGTCCAGTAGGCAGTGTTCATATAGCTCATACATGGTACAGTCAAACGTCCAGTAGACAGTGTTCATATGGCCCGTAAATGGTACAGTCAAACGTCTAGTAAACAGTGTTCATATGGCTCGTAAATGGTACAGACAAACGTCCAGAAGTCAGTGTTCATATGGCTCGTAAATAGTACAATTAAACGTATAATAGGTATTGTTCATATGGCTCGTAAATAGTACAATCAAACGTCCAGTAGGCAGTGTTCATATGGCTAGTAAATGGTACAGTCAAACGTCCTGCAGACATTGTTCATATGGCTTGTAAATGGTACAGTCAAACGTCCAGTAGGCAGTGTTCATATGGCTCGTAAATGGTACAGTCAAACTCATAGTAGGTATTGTTCATATGGCTTGTAAATGGTACAGTCAAACGTCCAGTAGACAGTGTTCATATGGCTCGTAACTGGTATAGTCAAACGTCCCAGTAGACAGTGTTCCTATGGCTCGTAAATGATACTGTTAAACGTTTAGTAGTCAGTAACTCGTTAATATTACAGTATAACGTACAGTAGGTAGTATACATATAGTGTACGTATAGTAGGCTTGGCCGTATGACTCGTAAATAGTACAGTCACACATACAGTATGCGGTAAACGTATGACTCATAAATGGTACTGTCACAAGTACAGTATACAGTGTACGTATGACTCATAAAACGTCAAGGGGGAAATGTCACTGCTACCATTCTTCGGTATGGATCGAATGAGGAACAAACCCGTCTACCACTATTCGGGCTCTAAGAAGGTCGATGATTGTAAAATTTGAACCATTTGTAGAGCAAGACTAACTGGTTCTTTCACACAGTTTGGTCTGGCTCTGTGCAGTTAGAAAATCAGTTAGGGGAGGTTTCGATAAACCTCTGACAATTGTTGTCCATTCTGATCAGATTGCGTGATTATGCAGGCAGATATTGTATCTATGCATGTAGCAAATACGCCGAGGTTGATTACCTGGATCACAGTTCAAACTTATCAAGTTTTATAGATAGCTGATGATAACTTGTATCAGCAAACATTTAATCGATTACATAATTAACCCTTTCCAACAGTCCGACGCGTCTGCAGCAGTCACATTTTGATTACTTCGATGCAAAAGGAGAAATTTCTTCATTTTGCCACAATGTTTTATTTTTTTTTCAATTAAAATACTTTCACTTGAATGATTCTAGTGTGATTATTCGGCTGAATCAAACTGCTCAGAAGGTGATCTGAATTTCCACTCGACACACAGACCATAGGTAGGTTTTCGTGAGACGTGGTTTTATTGACAAAAGAAAATGATAACCGATTTTAGTCGCGTAATGCGAAAAGGAATCCTGTCACATCATCATTTCCGTGTAAAATGTTCTTCACGTTCAATATCTTAGTATAGTTCTATTCACAGGTTTTTTTTTCCTGAAATTCTAATGTAAGTTCTATTTTGTTATGGAGAATACACATAGTGACCGGTACACACATCACATAATGACGTGTGTACATATCAGAAGGTATATTGCACATACCACAACGATGCGTACAAATCACATTACATTAAGTGCATATAATAAAATGAAGTATGAACATAACGAAATGGGAAAGGCACAATACACAACGATCGGTACAGATCACATAATGAGGTATACTCATAGCGAAATGAAGAATTCACAATACACAACGATCAGTATACATAATATAATGAAGTGTGCACATAACGAAACGGATTATGCACCTAACACATTAATCAGTGTACATAGCATAAAGGAGTAAGGCATGATAGTGTAAAGACTACACATACTACAAACACATATTGTATAATGAGGCAGCAAAGGCGTTCCATACTACACGGACGGTCTAGATATGACATGCTGAATATATACGCTCAATGAGAGACAACTGATGTTTAAAATATTCATCTAGAATTCCGACAAAATTCTCTGCCAGGCTAACAAATCCGAATTGCATCCCTTTGTGCTAAATACAACTCGTATCAAAGTACTGGAACACTTAAATATGATAACTATTAATCAATTAACCAGATGTTTGCGAATTGTGTCTGAAATGTCTAAATTATATATTTAAACAGAAGTTAAAGAGATTTGATATTTGGACAATCTGGAATATTCGAACTGTAAACTATCGTCTTATTTGACATGAATTGACACTAGTAAATTATGTGAATATATCTGAGTTGGGGGTCGAACATGTCATTTATAAATCCTTTTACAATTATATTATATCGGAACATGTAAACGATGGTCCAGGAGAGCCTCCATTAACATATGTGTAATTAACCCTGCATGCGCATCCATGCAAAAGATCCAAATACATATGAGCCGTCCCGCGAGAAAACCAACATTGTGGACTCTGCGGCGACCCGGATCAGCCTAAGCATGCCGCGCAGGATAACCCGGACAGACACTTTTCGCCTCCTGTGGATTTAAGGTTTCAGAAATCATTACTCTATACCTCTATCCCCCTGAGACGGATTGTGTCGGCCCGGATTAGCATGCGCGGACTGCGCAGGCTGATCTGGGTCGATATATTACGCAGAGGCCATAATGTTGGTTATCTCGTGGAACTGCTTAGTTATTGCTTTACTTAACTTCCATTAAACCTTTTCTGACTAAGTGGCGGATGCAATGACTGATCTGGATCTACACTGTCATAAATGCCATACAGTTGGTTTTCGCAGAACGCCGCAAGTATGTTCCATGTTATTCCTGTAAAAAAAAGTATGATAATGGAATGGTCTCAAAAACAACGTCTTGTACATAAACTTGAATGTATAACTTGTATTTGTACATAATTATGAATATCTTTTGTAGATTAATTAATATCTTTTGTTATGATAAACGAGAATACTAACAGCGTGTATTCTGGAATTGAAAATTTATGTTAAAACAAACAGTTTATTTGTTGACAATACGTTGTGCAGGATTTCACATTACAGCTTTATCAGACTCCTATAGCTGGAGAGGAAATATGTCATTGACATAAACAGGGTAAAACTACATTACCATACAAAGTTGATTAAGTGTTAATACCTTTAAAAACAAGATGTGTTTGTGAAACACTGATGCCCCCCAATGGCAACATCTAGGTCAAAGGTCAAGGTCGCCAGGTCAAAAATGTTGGTACTGACAAAACGGTCATGTCACAAGGAATACACATGTGAAATATGGTAGCCGTACCTGTTATGGTTCAAAAGTAGTGGTCAAGGATAAAGTTTTTTTCGAGAATGGCAACATCTAGGTCAAAGGTCAAGGTCGCAAGGTGAAACATTTTGGTACTGACAGAAAGGTCATGTCACAAGGTATACACATGTGAAATATGGTAGCCTTACCTGTTATGGTTCAAAAGTAGTGGGGAAGGTTAAAAAAAAAATTGAGAATGGCAACATCTAGGTCAAAGGTCAAGGTCGCAAGGTCAAAAATGTTGGTACTGACAGAAAGGTCATGTCACAAGGAATACACATGTGAAATATGGTAGCCGTATCTGTTATGGTTCAAAAGAAATGGCCAAGGTTAAAGTTTTTTTCGAGAATGGCAACATCTAGGTCAAAGGTCAAGGTCGCAAGGTCAAAAATGTTGGTACTGACAGAAAGGTCATGTCACAAGGAATACACATGTGAAATATGGTAGCCGTACCTGTTATAGTTCAAAAGTAATGGCCAAGGTTAAAGTTTTTTTCGAGAATGGCAACATCTAGGTCAAAGGTCAAGGTCGCAAGGTCAAACATTTTGGTACTGACAGAAAGGTAATGTCACAAGGAATACACATGTGAAATATGGTAGCCGTACCTGTTATGGTTCAAAAGTAGTGGTCAAGGATAAAGTTTTTTTTGTGCAGACAGACAGCAGACAGACCAACAGACAGACGTGCAGACCAACAGACAGACCAAAAACTATATGCCCCCCGAATCGGAGATTCCGGGGGGGCATAAAAATCCATTGTTGATTTACATAGATCAACATGAAAGATTGATAATGATCCGTGTCAAACGAAGACAACTATCCTTATGTGTATACACACAGCGAGGACATATGCAAATCTGTGCATATACACAGTCTGGCCAGAGCCTTCTCCCTCCACATGTATATATGTATACGTAAATAAACCTTGTAGTATTACATCAAGTATGGTCATTATGTCCGTGCCACTGTGCAGATGTCATCGTACTTCTTTTCTCATATCGCAAATAGCTGAAGTAGCACTGTGTCAATAACATAAAGGGGTACCTACATGTACATACGTATACCTTAATATTGCGATTAGTATGACATCTAGTAAGGTCATCAGATCCACGCCAGTGTGCCTTTGTCTGACATCGAAAAGAGGATGCATTAGTACTTCTTTTCGCATAATGCAAATAGTTGAAGTAGCATTTTGCCATTGACAAGGTTATAAAGGGGATAACACTACATTGACACACACTATTGAATAGTTGTTTATCGATTCATCAAAACCCATCATGAATTGTTCATAAACCAAAATGCTGTGAAGTTAGCGCCGTTATAAGCTTGATACTATTAACGTGCCTCAGGCAAGACGGACCAACGTACGGCATGCTCGTACCAATGACGATTTACACACTCGTGTTGTGCAATCGCTTCTTTTTACAAAATGTTTTCAAAAGCGTCTTCTTTAAATTTGTCAAAAATGTTTGAAATCAGGAAAGGGTTGAGATGTGTATCTTTTCAAATACACTACGCATTAATCGATTCCTCCGTTTTTGTTATAATATTAAAGGGATTCTCTCAGGTTCTTAAACGACCGGGTCATGCTAAAATACTTAAAAAATTAAAGTAATACATTTCACTCCTTGGCATTTAGGATTCTGAGATTATTCTTATGACTGACTCGTTTGTGTCAGTGTAAATGGATCAGACGTACTGGTAACTTACCCAGAACATGCCCAGTATAAATGATAACTTGTTGACAGCTGCGGAAAAACACAATACAAATTCACAAACTTACACTTAATGTGGCAAAGGATCTTAAAGTTGTCGCAAATGTTATTGTAATTACGAAACGTAACGTTACAACGTGAAAATATAGCCGTATATCGTGACGTAATTTCTTTGTCCCTTGCTTTATGATACTACATATTATTAATAATAGTAGCGGAAACTTTCGAAAGCAATACTACTAAAACAAAATAATATCTGAATTGGTTTGCGGAGGTTTTAGATTAAATTTATACTTATAATAGTTTGACTGTTTAAAAAAGTAAGAATGTCCCTTTAAGGCAATCGTCTCTATACGAGTTGTATCGAGTTACATGAATATTATCTTCTAAATGTACATTGATTTACATGCATTTTCGCTAACCGTCGCACGATCAATTACCGTAGTAATGAAACGAGAGAGGAGGTGTTAAACAGTGAATTTTAACATTAATTCGGAAAAAGTTTAAGACAAAATGGCGTCTGCAGTTAATGTTGCTGATCACGAATCAGTTGAGGAAAATACTCTGGATAAAGTAGGAGGATCAGAGATCAATACTGAAAAACAGGTACCGGTATGTACATTTGCGTTTGACATAAAATATCGGTTAACAGACTTGACATTAATCGTTGAAGACAGACGTTTGTATGTTAACAGAGGTGTGTTGGAAGTTTCATCGTCCGTCTTAAGGGATATGTTTGAATCTAAATTGGAAGGGAAAGATGAAAACGTGGTGGAAATACCAGATGTAAATTATAAAGAGTTTGCTGAATTCCTCGCATGTATGTATCCAACTAAACAGTACAAAGTATCTCAAAGTAACGTCCTTACCATCTTGCCACTTGCGTTTCTTTATAAAGTTGACTTTCTTTTGGACGAGTCTGAAGTATTGTTAACGTCAATAACTTCACAAACAGATGATCAAGTATATTTGATTAGATGTTTAGAAACCGCAAAACGATGTGGGCTGACGACATTGAGGCAGCACTGCTTTGATTTTTTAGTGAAGAAACGCCGAGAAAACGTTCAAACCCTTGACGAGGAAATGGATACAGACGATAAAGTCGCCGTGTTTGAAAAACTAATGCCACACCTTCGTTCCGAAGTTTGCAAAATCAAGTTTCTCTCTTCTTATACAGAACAGTGAAGTTGAGTATATGGCGATCTTCAGCAACGCAAAGTACAAACAAGAACAGTTTACTTTCCTTGGTAATAAAATTACAAGCGTAACAGAGTGTTTGAAAACAGAAGTTTGGGACTCAAAATTTACAGTAACAGTGCAACGTGGACGTCGCTATATCCGTAAACAAACAAAATCATCTCAACCCTTTTGTGAATTAACCCTCAAACTTGATGCAACATCACTAAGAGGCAAAATATGTTATGTGGGGGTCAAGTTTGTCTTCCAAAACAATGTTCAAGGTAAACAGAACATGTGTTTACAAAGTAAGGAGACCATGAAGCAAGCATCAACACTAATCGTACCGTTTCCTTGGGACGAGATGAATGGACTCGAACAAGGATTTCAGTGGAATGACAAGTACACTGTGGTGATGCATATTCTTGTAAACAAGCCCGAGTGAATGATTTTCAAAGTTGTAGTTTAAAGCAGAAGTTGTAGCGAGCTGATATCAAAGTGAACTTGAGTCGGTTTCAATTGTCCCGATGTAGGGGTTTCCTATTTAGAAATACTTACCCCGTTACTGACAGGGTAGAATTTGCGATGGAAAAAGTATCGAAAACAAGAAAATCTCACCGACTATAGGGGTATGTAATATGTAAGTTATCATATTTTAATGCCCCAAATACAAAAATAACACTTATTTTCTTAAAATTGGAAATTTTATTTCTTTTCGACAGTTGGGTATCTGGAGTTCAGTCGCTTTAAGAGGCGGAAAAGATTTAATTAGAGGTCCGATAATATCAGTTCTTACTCATTTTATAATTGTATTTTACATTCGAGCTAGGTACAGGAAACCCAACCTTAACGTAATGATTACAGGTGTGGGAAAACACCTGCCTGTCCATCGATGCTATATAATTCAATAACATATTGCTTAATAGAGGTTTCGTTTAACCTACTATGACTGTTAGCGAATAGTGCAGAACCAGATTAGTATGAGTGATCGGGATATTCACTGGTTACAAATCCTTAATGGTTTGTTTTAACAAAGCACCTCTCATGCGTACTATTGTATTCCTGTAGAAAATAGTAAGATAATGGAATGGTCTACAAAACAAGTTTTTGTAAATAAAAGTGAATAAATAATTTGTATATGTATATGTGAATGTCATTTGTAGATTAAATACTATTCTCCAACATGTTCAACGGAAATACCAACCAGTTGTATTCTTGGTTTGAATTGTGTGAAATACATAAAATAAAATTCATGTCAAAACAAACAAAGTGTATTCTGGACTTAGAGCATCATTATAATAAAGAATATGTTTAAAATATGTTTGCAGCTTTACCTGACTTCTCTTGCTAGAATGCCACTGTGCTAATGCCATAAACATGAACGGTCTCAATCTACATTAACATACACTGGAGTGGCTCTTTGTCAATGATATTAAGGGGGTAAAACTCGAGTAACATGCACTGGAGAGTGGCACTGTGAAGTTAATCCTTAAGAGTAAGGCCATGCTAACACAAGCAACGTTGAAGACATAAATATATTTACATATAAACATAAAACAGTATTCAACCACCTGTCCGACCGTTATTTACGAACACCAACTAAACGTCCCACCATTACTTTCAGTGCTTTTATAACAGCATATGTTTGGCGTTAATTACTTCGCTAAGAACTATATGTTTCAGCGGAGCTTCCTGTGTTATAAGGAACTTAGTTACTCCGAAAAACCGTTTATTAAATGTGTAGTTTGTTGACTCTAGAACGGATGTCTGCCTACAACCGTCCCAACAACTAAAATCAAAGCACTGAAAATGCTGGCGGCCTTAGGCTGCAGGAAAGTTGGAGAAGAAGGGAAAATGTGTTTTATGTATTTATTGTTCAGAAGTTGAAAGATCATATCAAATATAGTAAATATTATGAAACTGGAAATTGGAAAACAGGAATAACTTGTTGGCCCTATATCGCTCACCTGAGTGCAAGAGCTCACACGTATACACATTTAAGAAAAAGTTGACAGCAGGTTTAGACAGAAACATTGTTAAGTGTCTGCCTTACTATATTGAGAAATATGTTAATGTTAAATCAACTTCCATCAAGTAGTTTCTGTGTGTTTTACAAATTGCACCCACTCTAGCGAACTTGATGGAGGTTCAGAGAAGTTCAGTCAAGGAACATTTCAGGGAAACTTTTTAAAATCCGACTGGGCCAGTAGTTTCTGACAAGAAGAATTTAATAGTTTTTCTTGTTGTCGCCATGGCTACAAGTTGTGCACTGAATGGAATTATGTGAACAACTGTAAAAGTGGGGCCATGTAAGGAACATCCATGCCAAGTTGTATCAACTTCTGTGTAGCCAGTGGGTTTTAAGGAGAGCTACGGGCAGTGAGTGCGTGCGTCCAATAGATCATCTAGGGCCTTTGGCTCTGGTTATCTAAACAATTTAGGGAACAAGATCACAAAGAAACTAGTATACATATTGAATACATACTTTCTTGTTTAAGGATGACCACAGATATGGTCGAGACTGATAATTGTAATTTAGCGTAGTTTTGGGTAAACAAGAAAATATGTATGCAACTGGATCCAGCAATTTACATAATGAACACATTACAAAACATACACTTTTACTTACAACTAGTTACAGAACAAAGTGAATGAATGAAAAATAAGAAGTTTCACAAAGAGCAATATGCTGCACTCAATAAGCATGTGCTACTCCAACACATTGAACGCATTAATTAATCATGTATCATTTATTGTTGATTGGGTCCACTTTTACGGCTGTTTGGAAATTAGTGGAGTAAGAGTTCAGAAAGATAAGAGCATTCTAAACCCTTAGTATACCATTTTTAATAGCATGCTGGTAAGGGATTGGGCAAATGTGTAATCACGGACCGCATCGTTATGTGACATTTTTGTGAAAAAAATGCACCATGGTCATCTAGTAAACTGGGACAGTAGTTCCTGACAAGAACAGTTTCAAAGGTTTTCCCTGTTTGTTGCCATGGCATATCTGTATTGAATGGACATATTTTGGAAACCCTATATGGGGACCATGCAAGGAACATCATTGTTTAAGGCCAAAAGTCAACATTGGACAATAACAGATTGTGTTTCCAATAGATCACCTGGAGCCGTCATGTACAGGTGATCCGAAAAGGTGAATACATAAACAAGATAAACAAGCAATGCACCAAGGGTACCGTATATACTAAAGGTACATTTCTACGAGAAAGTAATAGTAACCCTTTGCTCAACAATACTGCATTTCCCTGCAGCTAATGAAAGAAGGCATTTGAGAACAGTGTATGAAGAGTTTAGATTGCTCGTAATGATCCATCTGAAATCTTCCGTAAATGTGAGCGTAACTAACTCACAAAACGAGCGATTCACAGTGCTTTTGAAGCAACTGCAATTATTATAGTGTATAACCTGTCAAACTGATAATCCCTGCTTTAGGCTATAAGTGTGATCGATGCAATACCGATGTTTTCGTTCCAAAAGGCAATAACTTCATCGTGTAAAAAAATGTGATTGACTATCCATCTGTTGCCATAGTTGCCAGGAAATTTATGTGTGTCTCAGCTACATCCGTACCATCAGAGAGAATCTTCTCAGCAACTGGACTTCTCATCAACAAACTCAGAAATCCATTATCAAGTGACATTATGGATAGCATCGTTTTTCTGAACAAGAAAGCTGTGCATTAGAAATGTAGTGTAAACAACTAAACATGTTTGAATTGTTTGAATTGTTTGTTTAAAATTTATATGTAGATTACAGCTATTTAATATTATTCGCCTTGTTTTGTTTGTTTACACCAGCCACGTTGGACGTCTCTGTCGGATTTGTCACATTTGAAAACATATGACTCATGGAAACATTCCATATCCCCTTTTCAACAATATTTCAGTTATATGCATCATGAGATGGTTAAATTAATCCTTACGGTCAGTTCTACATTTCTTCTATAATAACGACCCTCCCTTCCTTCGGCGGTCCCTATAAAATGTCAAGGTTTGAAAACATTTTATAAGTGGGAACATTTCACGTCTTTACAACAGCATTGCAATAATAATTCAGTTATATGCAGCAAGAGAAAGATTAAATTGCAGGTGTAAATAGGGTAATCAGAACAATACATTATGGATGAGATCAATGAAATAAAATCTGCGTACTTTACTAGCGTATTTTTCCCGAACATTCACTGGTGTAACGGAAATGTCAAATGTGAGTAATGGGTTAACACATAGAGAATTAATTTGACACATATGACAAATATTTAACCCTTTTCACCGTAATTTTTTTCTTGGACTCATCCAAATAGAAAGCAGTAATTCACCACTAATCATTAATATGTGAATTGTTGTTCCATTCACTGACAGTGAAAAACATTGTAGGAAGAGTTCAGACTGCTCGTTACAAGTAATCTGAACTCTCCCTCGACTGTTTTCAAATTCCTGCAGAGAAATGCGGTGTTATGGAGCTAAGGGTTAGACAAAACCAGTCGTGATTCTGCCTGCTCAGGGGTATGAGGATTCAATCTTGCCAAACCTCTTAAAGTGAGAGATAATATAATTAAATCCGAATAATGAGTAATGTCTAAAATTTAAGTATTTGAATGATCTGGACAAAAAAGTGCGCATATAATCGAAGTGTTGAAAATGAAGCTGGTAAATTACACAAATTAAAATGTAGACAAAACATACTTGAATGGTAATATTTTTGTGGGTGCCTGAAGCAAATGCTAATTTTGTTGACTATGGCTCTACAACTGTAATGTCCTAACTTAGTTCGCTCAAAACATAACAACAACACTACTCTATGTTGTGCGTAGAGGGATACGCGTGTATTGGCAGTCGACACACATATAAACATCCGGCATACTTTTGTAATAAAAACATAACAGCAATGTAAAATGACAAATATTTAACCCTTTTCACCATAATTTTTTTCTTGGACTCATCCAAATGGAAAGCAGTAATTCACCACTAATCATTAATATGTGAATTGTTGTTCCATTCACTGACAGTGAATAACATTGTAGGAAGAGTTCAGACTGCTCGTTACAAGCAATCTGAACTCTCCCTCGACTGTTTTCAAATTCCTGCAGAGAAATGCGGTGTTCTGGAGCTTTTCACCGTACATACAAACAGTTTATGAGGCCGCTCCAGCAGAAGACCATTGCAAATATTGTGGCAAGAGGGGAAATTGATCATAATGACCAATTTTTATTTGTGCCTCAATGTTTTCAACTTTATTCAATAATTACATGTTCTTTTATTTATAGAGAGTTTCCAAATTTTTGCCTAGATGTTTATAAAGTCAACTACTGCATATTTGCTGTATGTGGGAAAGGATTAACCATTTATCTGATTGTTTTGACATTATTAAGTCTTCAGAAAAAAGACAATTACATGAAACCTTCATAACTTCAAGAATAATGTTGACAAATATTTAACCCTTTTCCACATACAACAAGTTTACAACAGACATATTTCAAAACATCTAGGCACAGACATTGAAATCTTCTTCTCTCTTTATATCTATCTCTTTCTCCCTCCTTCCCCCTCTCTTGCTCTCTCTCAACTTGCTATCATTATGTTTATTTTGTTCTTGTTTGATAAATAACAAAGCTAAAGTACGCTGATATTTTCTGAACATGTTAACACTGTGCTTCCTGTAAATCAATGTTTATTGGAGAGGACCTAAAATGAGCTATGAGCATTCAGTCCAATCCGTTTGTCCATTGTATATTTCTTGACGTTTTCTACTATGTAAAATATATGGGAATTGCATATGTTTAACCCTTTCCCTCATATAGATGCTTTCTGACGCCTCTGCAACAGACGGCTTTTCGAAAACATAGTGACGAAAGATGAAATTTCTCAAAACAAGCAATTACTCCTTTTGCCACAATGTTTTCCAATTTTAGACATAGTAACCTATGTCTAAAATTGGAATTCAATTATAGAGATGTTTCATTTTTTGACAACATGCTATGTTCAAAGTCGTTTGCTGCAGAATTGTCGTATGAGGGAAAGGGTTAAACTCAAATTCATTTGTTTTAGCACAGCATACAAACATACGAAAACATGAAATTTAAAAGAAAGCTTGAATGTTCCCTACTTGCTGCTGTTTAATTTCAAAGTTATGCTCGCCGAAAATAAAACACAAAGAGATAATTAAAGATGCATTCTACTGGCTAGTATTTGTCTTTTTCTGATGACAAAATTATGACAGCGCACCGAGTACACTTTAGCATACCATATTTGATACCGCTAGTTTTTATAACTAAAGTTTTTAAAGCAAACTTTCTGTCCAGTCTAGATAACTTGACCCTACCTCTCTGTTACGACACTTTTTGAATATAACGCAAAGTGCAGATATAGAGATTTGACCTAGTATGTGTTTAGATTTCCTATTCAGATTTATTCTGATTTTCAAAACATGCCAGGATAATTAAACAGCTATCTGCATTAGGTACATGTATACCTACATGTAATACCGTGATAAGTGATAAGTGATAACTTAAAAAGCCGTTGTTATAAGTATATAATAATTATAAAACAAATAAAGATCACTTGAATGCAAACCTCTGAATTCCTTCTCCCAATTTTAATTTACAGGTAAACCCCTTGTGTACTAGGTTCTTCTCTGCACGCATATGAAATTGACCCCAACTCTTCAGGGGCGACGAATTTCGATCCTCTGATGACATAAGTTAGGAATGGGGAAGTTCTGTTCCGGTTGACTTGTAGCAGGGCCTATATATACACGTCCCTGCTTGTAGTAAACACGAAATCGCACCAAATTTTTAACAGTACGTAAATGTTATTCTGCCCATCTGACGTGGCTCGGGATCTACTGTAGGAATGAGGAAGTTATGTGCCGGTTGAATTGTAATTAACACGATGCTGCACCAGAGTCTTAACTGTACGTAAATGCAATTCGGACCGTATGACTTGACTCGTTCCATGAGAAAAACCAACATTATCGACTCAGGGTGAAAGAGGTATATAGTAATGATTCATGAAACAGAAAATCCACAGGAGGCAAAAAAGTGTCTGTCCGGGTTTGCCTGCGCGGCATGCTTAGGCTGATCCGGGTCGATACTTTTCACAGAGTTCATAATGTTGGTTTTGTCGTCGAACGGCTCATATCATTCGCTGGTGATCTTCTGTACAAATAGAAGCCATGGTCATGTTTCTTTTCCACGTAAAGCGGGAAATAACAAATTATCTATAGACCAAGTTTGAAGTTAATATCTTTAGAAAAAAGAAGGAAAATTACAAAACTTGAATAAAAGGCAGATAACTCTAACACTAGTTATAGTTGAAATTTATTTAAGAAGCATGCTTGAATTTGATTCCTTGTATTGCTCTATTCTTCTGATCGGAAGGTGTTATTAGTACGAGGTAATTCCACTGAACAGAAACAAAGTTATGACAAGTTCATGCAAAGTGGACAGACAGACGACGGGGAAGTGATCCCTTAGTGTTTTCCCGTCTTGCAGGCAGGCGAAACAAACATGTGTACCTATACATATGTACGTGTAAACTCTTAAAACACTTTTTTCTGATTGCTGTGAATAACTGTAGCAAGTACGTAGTTAATCGGCTAAATAGAAACATAGTTATGACACATTAACGAAAATATTGAACGACAATCGAGGGAGATGTGATCGTTATCTGTTTATCTGCCTTACAGGTGAACAACTGTAAAACTGAGTAGTGTATGGCTATGTATCACATGACAATGCTTGTATCCGATGTAATATACCCATTACGTATTTCTTTTTATATGACACGTGTAATATAACATGATCGAATCACTATTTGTGTATTCATCCGCGAATGTTTACACAATGGCTGAGAACGTGTATAAATAGTTGTTTTGTTTGCATTTGTGGAACGTCAAGGCCATGTATTCAGATCTGCTACTGTTAAATTATGCACATACCTGTATCTGTTTTCACATTTAGCATTTAACCATCTACCTGATACGGACGACATCCGGCGGTAAAAACAGCAGACGACTTTTTAAAACATATAATATTTTCTGGATTTTATCATTTGTAAGACCATTTCAAAGCAGACGACTGATTTTTATCATAAAATATAAACGGTTTTGGGCTGCCAATGAAGGATTCCTGCTTCAAGCTTGTGATCAAAGGGTCTTGGTTTTGAAATCCGGATGAGAGCGGTGTGAACCTTGTAATATTCCAACACACTATGCGCGTATTGTTGATGTATCCCAGAATACTTTGGAATGTTCCTACTCACTCGGTGCATACATTGGCTATGTATCTCGGATCACTTTGGTATATTCCAACATAATCGATGATTGTATTGGTTATGTCTTTTGGAAAACATTTGTATATAAATATACACACACGGTGTGTATATTTGTTATCTATCTTGAACTCCGTTAGGATATTCAAACCTACTCGGTACATGTATTGGTTAAGCATCTCAGAATACTTTAGAATATTCCAACAATATTTAGGAAATAGATATCATTTTGAGTGATATACCGGCTCGTATATCACGATTGGGAGTTCAGGTGTGTAGTAATTAAGCACTTGTTTATAACTTAAAGGGATACAAATTAAGGGGGAACTAGGTTTTGATATAACGTTGTTTTCCTTGATAAAATCACATGTAGGCTATTCTATCTTTACTCTCCATTGTATTTGTTTTTGAAATATTCGATTTTTTCAACTAACAAAACATTTTGAAATCAGTTTTATTAACAGTCTATGAACATTTTATTTTTATTATACCTTTTTCAATTGTTCTTAAACTCATCATGGGCAATTTGTTACAGTCTCATTCTAACACAACGTTTTCGAGCGCTTCAAAAATGTTGGTAAAGCACGTGAATGACGTCATTTAAAACAGTAACGTCACCATTACAAATTCAAATTTCCAAACGGCAGTTACAACCAAAGCTCGTGGCTTCATTCATAAAATGTCAAGCCCAACGTAGTAACGCATGCGCACTAAAAAACGTTGTATGTAATATACGCGGGAGGGGATTTCAACAGCCAAAAATAGTTCCGAAAATTTAGAGTGATATACTGCATTTAGATCACGCTCAAATCCTTCTTTGTGTATAGAAGAGAAATTGTCAATAGTTTTAGAATTTGTAATTGATCTCGGCATAATTGGAAAAATTCAAACACACACAATGCGCTTATATTGGTTATTTATGACGGAATGCTTTAGAATATTCCTACACACTCGGTGCTAGCATTGATGATTATAAATCTCGGAATACTTCGGAATATTATAACGTGCTCGTTGCGTGTATTGGTTATTTATATCATAAATGACGTCGCCAGCGTGAAATAACTTCATTCTATATTTTTCGGTATAAAACTAGTGTAATAACAATGCTACGTAACGTCATAATGCAAAGCATTGAAAATGACCGCGCTTTATGATATAAATAGAATATAACATTCGTATTCATTCAATACAAAATTTGATTAAACTCGTTTTCTAAAATTGCTAACAACTCGCCAAGGCTCGTTTTTATCAATTTTAGAAAACTCGTTTAATAAAATTTCGTATTGAATGCCCACTCATGTAATATCCTCTATGTATCTCGAAATACGTGTGAGATATTCCCACACACTCGGTGCATGTATTGGTTATTTATCTCGGAATACTTTGAGATTTTTCAACACACTCGGTGCGTATATTGGTTATGTATATCGGAATACTTTAGAATATTTCAACACACCCGGGGCCGTGTTATTGTTATTTTTCTCGTAATATCTTAGATAGTCCAACTAACTCGGTGCTAATATTGGTAATGTATATCAGGATACTTTAGGATAATACAACACTATCAGATCGCGTATAAGTCATATCTCGGAATACTTTGGAATATTCCAAGACATTCGGCGCGCGTATTGGTAATGTATCTCGAAATTCTTGAGATATTCCAACACACTCCATGCGTGTTATGATTATGTATATCGGAGTATTTTGAGATAAATATCTTAAAATACTTTGAGATATTCAAACACACCCGATACATGTATTGAATATTGTTCTCATAATACTTTGTGATATTCCAACACACTCGGTTCACTTATTAGAAATGTATCTCTGAATATAATAAGATATTCCAACACACTCGCTGTGTGTATTGATTATGCATCTCTGAATATTTTGGGATTATACAACACAATCTGTTCGTGTATTGATTATATACCTCCGAATTCTTTGAGATATTCCTACACACTCGGTGGGTGTATTAATTATGTATCTCAGAATTATTTGGGAAATTTCAACACACTCGCTGTGTGAATTTGTTATGTATTTCGGAATACTTTGGGAATATTCCTACACACTCTGTGCGTGTATTGGTTATCTATCTCAAAATACTTTGGGGTATACCTACACACGGTGCGTGTATTTGAGAAAGTTACCAGTTCCATGTATCCTGACAAAAACATCTAGCACATCTTAAAAGCCTTTTGTATATTCAAAACAATACAAGAAAATACAAAGCATTCCATTACAGACTTATTGCGGATATGAGTTAATATCTCAAAATCGATTGAGATATTCTCAAATATATGGTGCGTGTTTTGATTATATCTAAGAATCGTTGTGGTCAAGTATCTCGGAATCGTTTGAGATATTCCCATATATATGGTGCGTGTTGTGGTTATGTTTATCGGAATCGTGTGAGATATTCCCACATATATGGTGCGTGTTTTTGATATGCATCTTTGAATAAGACCAATGTTTAAACATAATTTGGAAGAACATGCTTCATAATCGTTGCTTAATTTTGCAATTCAAGGGCCAAATCTCAAAACGTTTAGGGTCATTTGGCTGGTTTTCTAACATTATCTAGACATTATTCCCATAAATATGTTCAAATTCGGTCAATATTGATAATTCACGGGCCATAACTCAAAACTGCCTTACGCTATTTGGCTTGTTATCTAACTTGGCATAGACATTATTCCCACAAGCATGAGCATGAAGTCTGGCGAAGATCGGATGAAAACTATTTGACTTAGAGGACAACATGTGTTCCCATAGAACGGCCAATATACAAAGGGAGCGGTCATGTGTTACTTAAAAGGGGAATATACCCCTTTTTAGCAACACAGCCTAGTTGTGTACACCCTCTCCCTACTAACACTTTGCGCGTAAGTTCAAATTACCAAATATCTCCCTTTTAATCACTTTTACAACATCACCCATACATGCACGTAACATGTACACAAGCATTTTAGTTCATAAACATGTATTTTGCTAGATCAAACCTAGCTGCGGATTCACTGGGCCATGCGTTGAGTGATGTGCTATCTGAGATAAAGTTAAAAAGCTAACTCTAACTATTTTATAAACGAGTTGGAAATTTACCAAGTTAAGAAAATCAGCAATCTCCAACACAGTAAATAGACCAGTTGTTTTTATATCATCATCATTTTAACATTTTGGAAAATGGGGATTATGGAAATAGGACAATTTGCTGGTTTTTTTTAATAGTACTAGAGGCTTAAACAATACCAATAACACTTTTGCCTAGTATATTATAATAAATGCATCTTCTCACAAAACATAGATCCCCACTAGTTGCTCTCCAATATATATACATATATATTTATATTCTAATGATGCCAAAACAAAGATAAAATAATATGTCGTGGCCCGTTAAGTAAATACAGCGGTTCTTGTCACACTGTTTATTCACGAAGAATGTAATAAGGGATCGGATTTAAAACCAAATAGGTCATGCTCCATCCTATAATCTGGTAATTATAATGTTTAGTTTAGAATAGTGTAATTGTCAAAAGACTAATAACCAAAAAAAATAACAAAAATATAAACATTTCTGAAGCGCTTCAGGGCAACCAACATTATGCCATTTGCAACCAATCTAGATTAAGATTACACTATATTTATATATCTTCACAGTTTGAAAATAACGCCCAGAAAGATTGTACTTCTGAACAGTCATGTTAACGTGGATAAGATATCATTGGTACGCAGGAAGATCATAATCTTCATTTGTACGGTTTATTTTATCACAATCATTACTTATTAAATGTAAGAGTATTCAATGTGGCACACATATCACTGAACAAAAAAAGAGCTGGCTGTAAGCTTTACAAATTCCATTGAAAAACAATTATTTATTTATCATTTACCATTTCATTTAAATGTTGCATAATGCGGCATAGTGTAATACACCCTATCAATACTTTCACGTTGCGAACAAGGTGTAATTCTCAAACAGTTCAAACAATTTCAGTTCGTCACATATACATGTACATGCACATAACCTATAAAATCACGTCCACACGTTCAAAGCAATCATAAAGAGACACATAAGCCAGTGTTTCGTAAGATAATCACGTATCTTTATATATGCTCACACCAGAGATAAAGGTAAGTTATTTGTCATGCAAACCTCCAAGTCAACAAGAGTATATCTTTGGTCAGGTAAGCTAAAACAAGACAAAACTGACCAATGGCAAAAAAAAAAAAAATCTTTGTTGTCTGTCTGTTGTCAAATTAATATGAGGAAGATGATACTGATATTGTTGTAACGGTTCGTAAAATCACATTTTTACCCCGCGCCCCAAGGCGGCCATGTTTTCTGACAAATCAACATGACTTGAAGGAATCTGATCTATGGAAAATTTCTACAAAAAATATTTTTCACTATGACCATATAATGCAATACAGCCCCGCCCTTTTTTACCAATAAACATTGCTTGACGAAATCTGCCAGAAGGTCAAACAAGGATCATTTCTGCACACTTATATAAACAAAAATCTGCCAACCTGTTTGGAATGAGAAGGAGGTACTTTTTATATCTCGGCCTAGATGCATAACCTCAATTACCTATGCGCATCAATCATACTTTAAACAAACGTCAGTGAAGCGTGTGGAATGTCTTAAAGGGGAGAGGTACTGATAATTTGTGTTATCAAAGGCAATTAAACGTGATTTTGTTATCCTTGAAATAAGATAAAGAATATGTTACTACCGGTTACACAACGTTGTCACATGGGCGGCAAACATTTCAATGAGAGTGAGGGGTACTTTATATTTCCAGCGAATCTCTGTCGGCATATAAACACAGATCGGGGAGCGATACATACATCTAGGTCTATCAGCACAGTTCTAGGTGCGAATTAATGAAGCTACGTCACAGTATCAACACAATTTGGTATGATATTTATTGGAGGTAGGTCAAGGTATCAATACAGCTTGAGGTGTGATTTAAAGGACCTAGGTCATGGTATCAGTACAGTTTGGGGTGTGATTTAATGGAGATAGGTTACGGTATCAGTAGAGTTTGGAGTGTGATTTAATGAAGCTAGGTCACGGTATCAGTACAGTTAGGGGTATGACTTAATTGAGATAGGTCACGGTATCAGTATAGTTTGGAGTATGATTTACTCGAGATAGGTCACGGTATCAGTAGAATATGGGGTGCAATTTAATGGAGCTAGGTCACTTTATCAGTACAGTTTGATGTGTGATTTCATGAAGCTAGCTGACGGTATCAGTAGAGTTTGGGGTGTGATTTAATTGAGCTAGATCACGGTATTAGTACAGTTTGGGTTGTGATTTAATAGGGCCAGGTCATGGTATCAGTACAGTTTGGGTGTGATTCGTTTAAGCTATGGCAAGGTATCAGTACAGTTTGATGTGCGACTTAGCGGAGCTAGGTCACCGTATCAGTACAGTTTTGGGTGTGACTTTATTGAGATAGGTCAAGGTATCTGTGTTTACTTTTTACGATGGATAAATGGTTAAACTGTGTCGCATACGTGTGTTTTGGTGTGACATATACATCTATTGCGTATGCAAGATGCGACCCTTGAAACTTCGCCAAAATTTATGTTAAAACAATCAATTGTATCCTGAGCTTGAGTTTTGATTATGATACAGTGTATGTTTTAAACATGTCTTTGTCGACTATACGTTTTGCCGGCTTTACCAGACTCCTACTGACATAAATGAGGTTAAAATATATTTCCACACACAGTTGACAAAGTGTTAATACGTCTTATAACTTCCTTTGTTGATTTCCGAAGATTAAAATGAAAGATTGCTAATAAGTCGCGTTAAACGAGAATAACTTTCCTTAGTTTTAAGCTCACAGCGAGAAACGTTTGCAATTATGTGCATATAAAAAGCCTTCTCCCTCCACCTACATGTACACACGTCTACGTTATTCTGTTCGCATAACGCGATTTAACATGTGTGCGACTACATACACTCATAATGTTGTAAAACTGTCTGATAATGGGGCGTTCTCACCGCCGATCTGAGTTCCTCGATCAAACTCGATCATGCGGTCGTGCATGATCTCCCTAGATCTGCAGGGGGATGTTTTTGACATTTCAAAAAAATAAATTCGTGTAACGCTCGAGAAGCCAGGCTGTCTGGAAGCGGTCTGGATAATTAGCAGACCGCAACCGAACTCTATTTGAACATACACGGCTTCTACCCGATCATACCAGTACATACCCGAGCGCAACGATATTCTACAACATTTCCTGAACTCTTCTAATAATAGTTTATATGAAATGACAACTCATGTCAGATCCTATATATAAGTTAATTTGTAATTACTTACTGTTGAACCACGCTGAAGACCAACCAAAATAGTACTGTGTTATACCTAGTCTTCTGCTATCGTAGAGCGATCGTGCCCGATCGTATTTAGTCGGGTATAAGTAGGGTAGCGGTCGAAGAAAATTCAGGCTTGTCGTGTTGATCGGGTAAACATCGGGAAGGGGTCGGGAAGGTCGAGTATAGGTCGCGTAGAAGTCGGGATGAGTGTCGGCAAGAAGTCTTGAGGTAGTCTGGAAGGGTCTTGAGTTGATCTAGTATGGTCCACTAAATGTCTAGCAGAGGTCCCCTTCGGTTGGCCGGTCGGGGAGCTCAAGGTTCTCAGATCGGCGGTAAGAACGCCCCATAATCGTCAGATTTGCATGTTTCCACTTATCTTGAAAGTAAAGTGTTCGAAGTTCATCATACATTAGACAGACCAAAAGAAAGTTAAATTTATCTTCAACAATATAACAATTTCTTTTCAGACAAAAAACACAAAATCCCAAGTTGTAATCTATAGTCTGATGTCTACCTTTTTCTACATTTAAACAATGACCAGAACATCTATAACTTGAAATTATACGACGAATTTAATATGCCATATCAAATAATAAATATTTTTCTACGTTCAAACGTGACTTAAAGTACTGATAATATTTTGCCTTGGAACAATCTCTGATGTTATGTTGTACATTTTGTAAAGAAATATCAATCAGACGCTGTTTAAAAGATTTTAAAAAGTGATCAGAATATCCTACTCTATTATTTATCCAAAACCATACAGCAGATGTTTCTTTTTTGACGCCGTTGTTTTTCTACCATTTTCATCTAATCTTCGGAGCATAAGATAGCACTGTTTTGGAAATCTAATGTTTGTCATTTCTGTATTTAATACATCATTATTATCTTCATTTCCTCAATATATGTTACGTTAAGAGGTCATCTACAACATTCACTGAAGGCAAATAAATCAGCAGTAGTTTGCTTAAGGCAACATAAACGTTAAAAATACAATTTGAAAATTTCAACAATGTCACTGTTTTCAAATCCCCAATTTTCAAAATTAAAACTTAGTATAGGTTTAATCATTGATTCAAATAACTTAGAAGTATCTTTCAGGTTTAGGTAACCACACTTATTTTGAGATATATATTATGAAAAACAAGCATTTAAGCTTGAATTGCCTGATTCTGTTTACTTGTAATCCATCAAATTCTAGATGTATGTAAAGTCTTTCAACGTTGTTGAAGGTAAACTGTAAATTATCATAAACAGTTTTAAAATTTGACTTCAATTTATATGAAAAGTCATCATTTACATCGACTTTCCATTTGTATTCCGTATACGGTTCTGTACTCTCATAAAGGTCGTCTGCTATGTAAGTAGCTTTAACAATGTTTTTAAACTTAAGTTGACATACTAAAGGGAACATTCTAAATCATCAATATTAAAACATTTTCATACAGCTCTGAAGAAACTATACCATAGTCAACAATGATTTTACCATCATTTGCAAAGCAAGTACAACTGCCAAAAGCATCACCATTAACCCTATCGTTAAGGATGCGAACGCTTAACGTACGACATAAATCAATTAGAGATCGACCAAACATATTCAGTGCGATGAATCGTTTGACTATCGAGGAATATCAAATTATTTTGACGGATAATCGTTCGCATCCTGAACATTTACAATGTAATCTGATAAATTCTTCGTTCTTGCATTGAAATCGCCTGCAAGTATCAACATTGCATCTGAATAGTGTTTGACTATTTCTAACAATGTTTCACTCAATAGCTCAATACCATATGGGTTTTCATCATCATATATAGTTGAATGCTCTGGCGCTATATAGACGAAGTAGAATTTGATCATGGTTCAAACGAACTAAATGTTTATCAATTAACAAAGCAACACATTGTTGTAGTTGATAAAACATACACTTCACAAGACCCGTATTTATAACACTGTCTTTAATTAGGACAGTTATCATCCCTCATGAACTGTTTAGCTCACATGTGCACGAAATGCTCAAGGTGAGCTTTTGTGATCCCATTTTGTCCATCTTCCGTACGTCATGCGTCGTCTGTTGTCAACAATTACCGTGTTAATACTCTACAGGTTACATACTGGGCCATATGAGGTCAAAAACTAGGTCACTAGGTCAAATTGAAGGAAAATCTTGTTAACCCTCTGGAGGCTGCATTTTCAGCTTCAGCATGTTTATGTTGAGTATTTTTATCAAAATGTATGTCTTGATGATATAAAGGTCACGTTCGAACATGGGTCATGTTGTGTCAAAAAGTAGGTCAATGGACAATCTTGTTAACACTCTAGAGGCTGCTTTGACGCTATTCCATTCAGGACAAAGCACAATGTTTTCTTAATCACATAACAAATTCAAGTTTACAGCAATTATTACGAACTAACGATGCGGTATATTGATTCCGCTTCTCTCCAAGTCGAACTTTCGTTGTGCTCAGAAAAATAAACATAAACCGACCATTTCAGAGTCGAACTCCAAGTCTGCTTCCGGGGACAAAAGCATCCGAGGATCCTAACTCACTCGATATCACGAGTTTCTGTCACTTCCGGGACCAGACAATTTGTCTCATAATCCACTTCCGGGGATCTTTCCCTCTCATTTATACCTGTATTAAGATATATTTTTTCTGGTAATTACGAATTTTCCGTGAGGTTTACAAACCGACTTACAGTCGGTATACCCCCCCCCCCCCCTTCCAGTGGGTAAATATTCTACATAACCGCCATAACCTGTCCGACTGGCGTCTCAAAATAGGCTTTCACTGCATAACCGACCACATTTGAAGAGTTTTCCATGCTCATTAAGACGGACTAAATTGGTGTTCCAGAACTTTAGCTCAGTAATTACTTCAAGTGTAATTCTTACTGGGGCGTTCCAGCTAGCTCTTGACTCAATACATGTGGGTACATACAAACCAAGTCATCAATCTGGTCTTTCCACAAATAAACTTACTTATTTTTTAAAAATTTACTTCAAATAATCTATTCAATCACATTTAAAAATAAACACAAAAATTAAATTCATAATAGGCTTAACAATTTATTTTCAAAGCTGCAACAAACATGACAAGAAGAAGCAAACTTATTACACATAATAAATTCATAATTGGTACAACAAATTTATTTTTAAAGCTGCAACAAACAAATTCAATGCATGAATACAATCTGACCGATTAAGTTTGACAGATATTTAACATGAATGAAAAAACATAGTTTTGGACTTGATCTCCTGTTAAAATGATCAGTAACTTTGCAATGAAGCCTTTTCTATCCTTTCTTTGGCAATATATAGCAGATTATTGTGCATGCTTAAATCCTGACCTACATCTAACCATGTGAACCTCATTATAGATATCCATTGACACTTCACATGAGCAAACAACAAATCAATGCGAGTAACGTTTGCTTTGTAAACTCACTGGGACTACATAACTGTTAGATAACTAGCATCTCTGCCTATCCCGTCATCTAAAAACCATAATGACTGCCCCTTAAAAATGATAACTTTTGTAAATATATGATCTACAGTTTTTAACCCGAACGGAAGAGAATTGAAAACAAAATACCTCGTTTTACCGTTGTATTTACAACTAAAGCCAAGAAAATTTCTATGCGCCTGGTATATATCAATATGATGATATGCTCCTTTCAAATCGAAAGTATACAAGAACGATCTTATATCAAACATACATTCCCCGACTTTAATATCTCCACATTTTACTTTGAACAAATGGAGATACTCATTTATGTGTCTGTAATCAAGAACCAGTTTACCCGTTTTATTATATGCCACGATCAAAGGGTTTACAACATGGGCATGGGTTATCACCTCTGTATCAATACTCATTTTTGAAAAAAAAAAAACTTATTTCGTCATGAACAAAACTCATATTTTCTCTAGCAGATTTATTATTCTTTAAAATTAGTCTTTCTGGTACCATTTTTAAAGGTAACTTGTAACCGTTTTCAAAAGTATTATGTATAAATACACTATCAGTGGCTTCTTTCCACTCCTCTAATTTAGACTTTAGCCTGCCACCTGGTGTAATTACTTTTTATTCACCGTGTTCCACCTTTTCCAAACAGTGTACAACACTTGTTAAAGACAGACCGACTTTATTATTAATTATTGCCGAAGTATTGATACTTATAATATATTGCGATGCATTCGCCTGACAATCAGACGAGACCCTCCAATGACCTGGTTTACCACAGTCAATACAAATCCCGTTCTGCGGGTAGACTGTGCAGGAGACGGCGTCGACGTCGTTGATACATTTTAAGCCACTTGTTAGTACATGCGTTTCTCATCGTCGGAGTCACTGGCAAGAGGGTTGGCCTCATACTTAATTACCACCCACCGTCCAAATTCCGAGGAATCCGCCAATCTTATCAATTTATGCTTATGCGCCACTAAACTCTTGGCTAAAATGTGAAACAGAAATTCTTTCGGAAATACTAAATTTAAATCGTGTCACTAGTACTGACAACAGAATCAACTTTTGGATAGGAATTTTTTTTAAGTTTCCACTTTAGCCATATAAGGCAAAAAAAGCACCGCCCCTGGCCTTTTCTTTTTACCAATCAACATGACTTGAAGACATATGATAGAGGATCACCCAAAGAATAGTTCTACATAAAAAATTGAAGCTTTTTTCTTTGGCTGCCATGGAAACCACAATTCTGCATGGATTCCAAAAGTTTGCTTTCTGTGAAGTTTCGTCACAATTGACCAACTGGTTACAGGGGAGAAGATATTGACGGACGACGAAAGAGCACTTCGTGCTCAGGTGAGCTAAAAACAAGAGCGACAAATGTCACAAAATACGCCGGTCCTATTTTTTGAGACCAAGTATAGTGATAATTGTTTGTACGTCAAGCAAATTTAGAGAGCGGACACTGTTGATATAGTTTTGGCTATTTCGAGGGATATAAGTGTGGAGTGACTAAGATCACGTGAATGACGCGATATGGCTGATATTTTGCCAATATACATTCTGACCAAATTTAGTTATGATGGGACAACGGCTTTTAAAACTATTGATCGGACAAGACCAATTTTAAGTAATTTCTGTCATTAAAGGGCGATGACTCTAGAGTGACACATTCTGACTAAATTTCGTGATGATTGGAAAAAGGCTTCTAAAGTTATTGAGCAGACAAGATCAATTTTTAGGTAATTTCTATAATTAAAGGGCAATAACTCTAGAGTGACTATAGCGATATGGCTACTTATCAAACTTGTCCGAGATATTATGCCAATTAACATTTTGACAACATTTGGTGATGATTGGACAAAGGCTTCTTAAGTTATTTGGCTGACAATACGTATTTAAGGTATCTTCTAAAATTAAAGGGCTTTAACTCTCGATTGACTAGTTATCGAACTTGTCCAAGATATTATTCCAATACACTATCCGACCAATGTTGGGGATGATTGGACAAAGGCTTCTTAAGTTATTGGGTTTACAAGACCAATTTAAGGTATCTTCTATAATTAAAGAGCGATAACTCTCGATTGACTAAAGCGATATGGCTAGTTATCAAACTTGTCCAAGATATTATGCCAATAAACATTCTGATTAAATTTGGTGATTATTGGACAAAGGCTTTTTAAGTTATTGGGCTGACAATTACAATTTTAGGTAACTTCTATAATTAAAGGGCGATAACTCTCGATTGACTAGAGCGATATGGCTGGTTATCAAACTTGTCCAAGATATTATGCCAATACACATTTTACCAAAGTTGGTAATGATTATGTTGCTAATCAGTGATAATTGGTGACAATTAGGAGTCAAACTTATCTTTTCAAAAACGCTTTCCATGCTGGCTATAATCTCCGCTGTATGCATCTGGAGTGAAACTCTTAAGTCTTTCGTCTATCAGTTGTAGGATACTGCCGCTTGAATTCCATGATTTAGATTAAAAGATGCGACTACCTCTGCCGATTGTCTCGCTAGAAGTGAGTTCTTGAAACGTCCAAGTTATAAATAGCTAATGCACATACATCTCGTGCGTATACAAAACCGGTTGTGTAGCTTCCCTCCGTGAGGACAAAGGTACTCAGCTATACGTTGTATCGTCGAGTACCAGCAATTATTCTTGGAAATAGACATTGTCATATATTTTGTGTTGACCAAACTTCCTAGAAATACCATAATCTCAAGGATTTCACAAACATGGGCTTCCAGAAGACCTCTTTTAATGAAAACATCCTAACAGAAGAAAAAGGCGAAACCGACCAACTCTTTACGCTCTACAACACCAACATCATCAAGCTGGTTCAAAACAGCTAACCCGAAAAGCACGCAGACCCATAGGCATGATAATATCACAAACATATTTGTTCTCCTTGTAAATGCAACTTAATTTTAACTAGACGTATTCTAATTCATCTATATATGCATATCTCAAATATAATTTAAACCTTAAAGAACCTTTACCTATATTTAAAATCTGAACAACAATATAAAAGCTCAGCCTTATCTCCTAAATACTAATCTTTTAACACAAGATCATTTATACGATTTCCATTTTTTTTGGAAAATTGAGATCTTGAATAACTCGTCTATCTTAGAAATCTTCTTTAGGAACTGAATTTAAAGAAAGAGATAAATAATGTATCCTCAAAAGGATATCTCTTTGAATGGACCTATAGGGGCATCACAAGAAGCTTCTTTCATCAAGTACTTATGTATTGCAAGTGGATAACTCACTGTCCCTTTATGATTTTCAACAATGTAACTTTTTTCTGGATGAAAACACCATGATTTTCATTTTGCATGTATCCTATAAGAAGACCGTACTTCAAAAGTTCACATACTTGAAGGTCATTATAAAAATGTAACATTTTTTCATATGATTTGTATCAACTTTTGATTTCACTTTTTAATTCTAGTACCTTCGAAATTATGTTTACCAGATGCTTCAACTAATTAATAACTATGCAGTCTCCCATGGGTTGAACGAGATAAATTTGATTTTAAGACTGTACAGATTTTATAGATTTTATAGCCGAAGGAATGCTGTGTAAGCATTTTAGACTTATCGAGCGTTTTATTGGCTTTACAAAAATATGGAAAAAATATGTCAGCAGATTTGTCAATTTCTATCAGACCGCTGATTTGAAGATGCAAGAATATTCAGGATGATTAATCTCTTTATGATCTTTTTACTAATTCAAAATGTTACTATTATAAAAACAAATCATTAAATCATTCCCCCTAAGTATGACACTACATGAAGTGTAAATTCAGGCTTAACAAATGTTGATAACAAATAAACAAAACTACTTGAAACAACATATACTCGTATAAACTATTTAAATTACGAAAAAGAACTTTAAAATACAATTAGTTACTTTTAAATAACTTATTATCTCCATTGTGTGTTTTCCTCACCATTTCAGCCAATTCGCCCAAAATCTTACTCGCGTTTTTAACACTTATCCAGTTTGACTGCTAAGACCTATCCCTCACGACATGAATGATCTGTGTATAATGATGGATATCAGCCAATGGTTGGGACCTTTTTATAAAATGAAACATTTGACTGAAATTTCTAAATGTTATATTGTTATTTTTGTTGAGCTATTACACCTTTCGGTACTTCTAGAAATGTCTCATTTTGGGATGATAACGGATAGATAGCCACTTAAACTGTAAAATGCGTATAGAGGTAAAATTACGCCAAATACATCCTTGAACATACTATTTTTTGCTGAGCCAAATAGACCATAAAAAAACTGTGTTTGCGTAGAAATAAGTGTATACCACCACCGGAATGCATTGGATACATGACTTTGAGTTAAAATTCTATGAAAATGTATATAGGGTGCACTGGAAATGATTGATTTGATCATTTTGAATATTTGACATTGTTTGAAAATGAAAGAAGAGAAAGTGAAAAACCAGTTTCGACCCGGCCCGAATTCGACCTAAATGACGATAACCATTTTGCAGAGTGATTCTTTTCTTGCCAAATACATGACCCCCAATTTTCTTTAGATTAATTTAAAGCTTAGAGGTTACTCATTTCAGTGATATAGCGTAAACAATGGCACAAAACACGCATAAACATTAAGTTTTGTCATTTCTTTAAACATGTGATACAGTTAAACCTAAATATGATATGGTTATCATTTTGTTCACTCGGAGACCTGTATTATACGCGTACCTATGTTTGGGTGGCATAGGACTTTTGAAATATCTTTGAAAATGATTGCATTATTGTCCTAATGTTTGCTTTCATTTTATACCATTCTTTGTAAATAAATACAAAAAAAATCGGATTTTTGAAGGGAGCTTCAGAGTTAAAAGAAAATGATAGGTCAATATTGTGTCGTCTACAAAGATGTTTGGATACAGTCAAACTGGTTGAAAAATGATGAAACTGGTTGCCTAAAATGTCTGAGATTAATGCATAAATATTAAATTTGATCATTTCTATGTCCATTTGACACAGTAATATCTAAATATGTGATGCGTTTCTTATTTTTTCTTTGCGAAGATCTATGTATTGTACGAAATAAAACACCTTGGTGCATTCAGCCGAAAAACATGGGTTTGGGTGGTATATATCATACTTTCTAAATGAATAGAAAAAACATATCCATAAAAACAAGGAAATTGTCTTATACCAAACAACATATAAAAAGAGGAGAATTGTTGCAGTCTAACCAGCTAACATAATGAAAATGTTAAACTTATTTTTTTTGAATATTTATATTATGTCTTTCCACCCGCATATATGGTTATGGTGGGGGGGGGGGGTATATTGTTTTTGCTTTGGTTGTATGGCTATCTGTCTATTTGTCAGTCTGAAATCGTGTACAATTTTTTTATATTTGAGCCAAGACGTCTTTATAGTCGTAATGCTGCAGATATGTTGTATGTCGAAAAGAGTCAGCGGTAGTCGTAAGTTTTACCAGTTATCTGACTGAACTGTTAATTTTTAGCCGTACAAATCATTCACATTTTATATCCACGGAAAGCAAATATTAAGTTAACACATATACACCTAGTAAAAAAGTAACCGAATGTGTTGTAGTCTGACCTTAAACTACATACAAAAGATAAATTTAAACATTTTGATTTTGTGAAACCGATTTTGTATTTTCGGTGATTTGTGTGCATATTCAACATCCAGAGATAGCAAGTTGTTCAGCGTTATTTGGCAATACTTCAATTTCCGGTGACTCGAATGAAGTTAAAGAATCGGATAGTTCGGAATCTTCTTTCGGTTTTGACGTGAAGACCGAAAGAACGAACCTAAAACTGTTGATTGAGGGTAAAACGTTACACGTATCACGGATGGTGTTAGAAATGATTTCTCCAGTGTTTGGGGAATTCATAAGTCGGCAGGATGGAAATCATGACAAGAGTATGGTTAGAGTCCAAGGTAAATTTGTTAAAGACTTTGCTGAATTTCTGGCTTGTATTTATCCCGGAAAAAACTGAGCGTGTTCATGGAGAATGTCCACAGAATCCTTCCACTGGCGTATGCATTTAAGGTCGATTATCTCAAGAACAAATGTGAGAATGTGTTGATAGATGGGTTATCCAAGAAGGGCTCCGGCGACGATTTCATCGTTCAATGTACACGTTACGGAAGCATGTTCAAACTCCCGACACTATTACAGAAAGGGGCAGGGCTGCTTGCCAAGCAACTTTTAGAAAACAACGAACTTGTCGATGATAACCTAAAGTTAGATGCCGAGTGCAAGACTGCCGTTTACGAAGCAATGTTGCCAAGACTGCGGACGGAATCTTCAAGAAATAGATTCTTTTCTGCTAATCATAAATTTAAGGATTATCAGGGGTTTGATGATTCGAAATATAAAAAGGTAGAATTTGAGTTAATGCATGCCACTTTCTTTGACGAAGAAGAGGCAAAGTTTGAAATTTACATGTGGAATGTTAAAATCGAAGTGAATGTCAAAAAGAAGAAATGTCCCAATCACCTTAAGACAGCAATACGCTTGAAACACCCGAAATTGTCTAAGTGCAAGGTTCCAGTTTACTGGATCATCAAGAACCATCTTTCCACGGAAGACAACATAAGGTATTTACAAAGGATAACCATGCCAACACCTGACGATAAGTTCCCATGGTTACTGAGCGGAGAATGGGACTTAGATGACATAAAGTATCAACGTTTGGGATTCGAGCTCAACGAGAAATTCAACATAAGTTTCCATATACTTATGAACAAACCATGTTTTGCAAGAAAGTGAACACAATGTCATCATTGGGCGGTGCTCAAGGGAAACCCCCCTCAGGGTTGTTGTTACTAGGTCAAAGTATACCAAAAACATCCGCGTGACAGTCCCTACAAAACTGTATTTGCCTAGGAATGATTGTATACCTTCACCAGACGGCATTGGATATGTGGCAATACATTTAAATTCATTGACGCCGCGTCAGTATGGGATAGGTTTTAATTTTGTACCATGGGGTGACGTAATCCAAAAGGGAGCAACCAACTTTATTATTGTTAAGAAAAACTCTGTTATATGTTTAAAAAAAAAAAAAAACTTTATGAATAAATAAATTGTATAAAATGATTTAAGAAACAGCAAAATACAAAATACGTATGTCTTCTACCGTTATTACAAACTTTTAAACACATGTAATGGGTATCTAATAACTTTTCCCTAACTACCTAGGCTATGCTTTTGGTATAATTTGGTTTACGACCCGATTCATCAAAGCTCAACAAAAGTTTCTAGCGATGTTTTTGCCTACTTACGATATTGAAATGTTTAAATAAATGGATAATCTTTAAAAAATCAAAGATGATTCATTTTAATTACTACATATTACAGTTGAATTCTAGAAACTGTAAAAACAACGTTAACTCAACTATGCAATACGCATGGTCGTAACGTGACCCGTTCTACTATTTGTAAATGCAGCATGTCATCGCTTGGCGATTTTGGTCATTCTTATTTAATAGACGACAAGGTGTCATCGGTTCCCATAGAGTAATTACGTTGTCTCTGCTTCCTTCCGCTTTGAATACTTCGCTGTTTTCACGATTTCATCCGATTTCTGAATTCATTCGTACCCGGTTTTTCATGTTTCGTTCGAGATAAACGATTCGTACCAACTGGTTTTTGCACATCTTGGCCTTCTTGTTTGCAATAAAAGGACATTTGGCCTTCTTGTTCGTCATATTTACATCCTGTCTGCTTGCACAGGTTATTTAAATGTACTGAACTGCATCTGCTTCCTTTAAGTCATGCTTCAAAAGCATGCGCGGCAATTCTTCTTGTTGTTAATATGTATAGTATACTGAAACTGTATATGTATAGTATACTGAAACTGTATATGTATAGTAAACTGAAACTGTTTGATATGATCATTTATTTGTTGAAATTGTGACCTTGCCTTATACTTAAAATAGAATATGTTGAAAACAAATTTTGGCCCTGCCTGATTCTGTGCAAACTGACGGGAACTATCTGAGCGAAATTATGTCTTTCTTTTATAAAACATGTTCCTCATGTTTTGGATTATTTTTTAAGCTAAGGGTAACTCTTTTAAATGAGATATAAAGTGTACCATCTGTAACAAAATATAAAATTTGTGCAAATTGATGGTTGAAATTGAATGATTTGAAGTGTAATTAGATATCAATTAGGGTATACTTATTTGAAAACATCGTCTAAATAGCTGATATATTAGAATATTTCAAAATGTGAAAATTATTTCAGTAGAAAGTTTTGAATGACATTACATGAGATGAGATAAGTGCATGTATATGTAACTAATACATTTTAACATTGTTTAATATCACTGGTTAATATCTATTTACATGTATTTGTGTTGTACTGTGTATACTTACTGTCATTCTCAAACGGTGATTCATATCAACTGATTATATATTGTCGGAAGTAGGCCTTATGTTAAAACATAATCATATTGTATTGTATTGTATCAACAGTATAGTGCGTACTTGTCTAAATGTTCTTGATGTCTCATGTGACAAATGGGTTTTCAATGCAGCGCCGAATCCAACTGTACTGTTGCGCAGGTCGATCTAGGTCTTCACGTTTCGATAATACTACGATCTATGTTAAAGACTCGTATAGAAGATATCGTCAACGCACTGTAAGTCAAGTCTGACTAGCAACTTAATGGATACGTTTAATGGACTTTGTCACGAATACAAAACAATTGATTGATTGGAGCTTTACTCCATTTCAACAATTGTTCAGTCATATCACGGCAGCCAGATACCTATCCACGTCTCATGGCATTGTCACAGCAGTACGTACACCACACAATGTTCAGTCTTTCAAAGTAACTGGCTATTTCTCCACATATCTTGTCATCAGATGGTAGTCGAACGTTTGATTGATTGATTGATTGGGGTTTAACGCCGTTTTTAACAATTTCTCAGTCATATCACGGTGGCCAGTTCACCTACTCATGTGTTTCCTGGTTTCCAGTACTCCACACCACAATCTGCCCAAGCAACTGGCTGCTTTTCCACATAGACTAAGCCCATTGGTGGAAGACGAATGACGCATGTTGCAATGACTTTTGTCAAACGACGGAAAGAATGTTGGTCGAGCAACAGTTCGAACTCACAATCCCTTGATTGACAGTCTGCGTCGCAATCAACTGACTATCGGGGCTCGGTGAAAAGACAACAATATAACGCGGTTTAGTGTTGATACTCTTAATTGAATAGGTGGTATTAAAGGTGCTGAACTCCAGAAAATGGATATTATTATCAAAGTTTTTAAACTGTTCAAAAGTTGTCTTGAAAAATTAGAATCATAATTCTGGAATAAAATAAGAGTAATAATGTTATTTTCCGTTATAATAAACATCTAAATATTGATCGTTTATGTTTCATTTTTACTTGGTAGACATACCCAGTAAGTCAAATTGTGTACATTTTCGCGACTTTCAATTCACTTTTTTTCAAATTTTACTTCCAAAATAGTTTTGAACTATTCATTATTTACTGTGTTGTCACAATTAGCAATATTTGCAGAAGTTTTAATATTTCAAAAAAATTATCTCCGTCTGGATTTCAGCATTTTTTATATCGCATGCCTTTAAATGAAAAGTCAAATTTTGTTAACAACACAAAAATGTCAAAACTAGATCAGCTAACATCGTTACAGGTGTTCGAATATTTAACAGAGCTCTAGATAGGAAATATATTTCACATCCGCACGCACTTAAATGACCCACAAACCCTATATTGCGGGTACTCAAAATATTCGTCTCGCTGAGACGGTTCTTTTGAGAGCCCGCAACATAGGGTTTAGCCGAGTCATATGAGAGATATTGTTGAGCAAAGACTAGTAAACTTCTCTTTATCAGGGCCACTGTGCAGAGACCGGCGAATTCGGATCGAAACGAGGAAATTGCCTCACGGTAAACCCAATGTTTGAAGAAGACATCAGAAAAATGTCAATAATGACATGACAATAAATCTGATCCGTGTTATCAAAATGTACGTAACCTGACAGAAGCTTCTAACAGGATTACGCAAGTAATATGTGAACAGCCCAGAGCTTGATCAGATTGTGCGGTTCTACACTGCTCACAAACGCCAACTATTACCCCTTTACCATGAACTTAATGACCCATCCGCACTGCCCTATCTGGATCTACACTGTTCTCAAAAGCCTTTTGGTACCTTCTCTCACGGACAGTCTCATATAATCCACTTGATGACCCATCGAAAAGTGTACGATTATTGAGTCACAATAAACGTGTATAGACCTATAATATGATGGGACAGAAAAAAACACCATTCCCCAAAGTACAGGTATCATATACATATGTTATGGCCACACTAAAGCTTATGTTAATGACACTCAATAGAATCACGTAAGACACATTTAAGTGTACCCAAAACATAGGATACGGAGCGCAGATATTAATGTGTAACGGGAATGGGGTATAAAATGTAAAAGTACCACTGCTAAAGCCTTGATGTGGAAGTCGGCTTTTACAGCGACGTTGGCTTTTTCACGAAGTTAAGCAACGTACATTGCGGTAAGTGCCTCCTGGATGGGTGACCCGCGGTGGCTTATCTCCGTGAAGGACCTGGTACACGTAACACAAGCAAGGATCTAATATTCGCCACATATCTAGGGTTATATTGAGGTAAAGGAGTTTTTACGCACACACATAACATGTATATGTATTTAAGGGCTCGTCGGATATTGATTTAAACTTTTCACACATAGAAACGCCTTCTGACGCCTTTGCAGCAGACGGCTTTGGAAAACATTGTTGTAAAAGGAGAAGTTGCTTATCTTGAACAATTGCTGCACTTTGTCACATTGTTCTGAACTTGATTCAATAATTGTTTTCGAATTTATAACAAATGGCGCTATTTTTGCCTAGCCTGAAGTTTCCAATGTCGTCTGTTAGATTGATTGTATGGCGGGTAGATAAGCGAGATCAAACTGTGCGTGAATCATACTTTAGGCCCAAATTTACCCTTTGCCAAATTCAACAAATCCTCAGCAGACAACCGTAAATTATCTAGGCAAAAATTGGGGATCTTTCTTAGAATGAAAGTGTAACTATTGAATAGAGTTGAAAACATTTTGTCACATAGAGAAATTGTTCATGATGAGCAAATTCTCTTTTAGCAGAAATGTTTTTAAAAATCGTCTGCTGCAGAAACATCAGAAAGCATTTCGGAGAGGGTTAAAGACATTAATCGATTCCTCCGTTTTTGTTAAAATATTAAAGGGATTCTCTCACGTCTTATACGACCGGGTCATACTCACTACTTCAAAACGGAAGTAATACTTTTCACTCCTTGGCATTTAGGATTGTGATGTTAGCCTTATGATTGACTCGTTTGTGTCGATGTAAATGGATAAGAAGTACTGGTAACATTCCCAGGAAATGCTGAAGCATAAATGATAAATTGTTGAAAGTGACGTAAAACACCATACAAACAAACACAAACTAAAGCTTATTGTGGTAAAGAAGCTAACAATTATCGCAAACGTGATTGTAATAACAACACATAATGTTACAATGTGAAAATATAGCAGTATACCGAGAAGTAATTTCTTAGTCCCTTGCTTTATGATCCTACATAGTATCAATAGTAATAGCGGATACTTTCGAAATAAATACTACTAAAACAAAATTAGATTAAATCTATACATATAATAGTTTCACTGTTTAAAAAAGTGAGATGGTCCCTTTAAGGCCATTGTCTCTATACGAGTTGTATCGAGTAACATGAAATGTTAATGGATTTACAAGCATTTTCGCTAACCGTCGCACGATCAATTTGCATATCAATGAAACGAGAGAGAAGGTGTTTATCAGTGAAATTTTCATATTAATTCGGAAAAAGTTTTACACAAAATGGCGTCTGCAGGTAATGTTGCCGATCACGAATCAGTGAAAGAAAATACTCTGGATAAAGTAAGAGGATTGGTGATCGATGGTGAAGGAAAAGTACCGGTATGTGCTTTTGGATTTGACCAAAAAGGTCGGAAAACAGACTTGATTTTAGTCGTTCAAGGCAGGTGTATGCATGTAAATAGGCACTTGTTGGAACTTTCCTCGACCGTCTTCGAGGATATGTTTGCATCTGAATTGAAAAACAAAGATGAAAACGAGGTGAAAATACCAGACGTGAGTTATAAAGTGTTTGCTGAATTCCTCGCATGTATGTATCCAAATAAAATGCACAGAATATCGAAAAGTAACGTCAATATCATCTTACCGCTGGCGTTTCATTATAAAGTTGACTTTCTTTTGGCTGAGTCTGAGGTTGTTTTATCGTGGACAACTTCACACACAGAAAACGAGGACTATGTTATGAGATGTTTGAAAACCGCGAGACGATTCGGGCTGACGACATTGAGGCAGCATTGCTTTGACCTGATTGTAAAGAAGCGCCGAGAAAACGTAGAAACACTAGACAAGGCAATAAATACAGACGACAAAGTTGCCGTATTTGAAGAGTTGATGCCACACCTTCGTTCCGAAGTTTGCAAATTCACATTTCTCTCGTCTGATACAGAAAACAGTGAAGTTCGGGAAATCGCCCACTTCAGCAACGCAAAATACAAAAAAGAACAGTTCAATTTCCTTGGCAAAGTAATTACCAACTTAAAAGAATGTCTGACAACAGAAGTTTGGGACATGACATTTGTTGTTACAGTGCAATGTCTTCAAGATTTATACTATAGACTAAATCAAACATGTTGTTGTAATTTAATCGTTACCCTTGATATACCGTCTAGGACAACCTACTGTTATGTGGCGATCAAGTTTGTCCCCCAAAACAACATTCCGGGAAAACAGAACATGTCTTTACAAAGTAAGGCGACTATGAAGCTGGGATCAAAAATAATCGTTCCGTTTCCTTGGAACGAAATAAATGGACTTCACCAAGGATTTCAGTGGAATGACAAGTACACGGTGGTGATGCATATTCTTGTAAACAAACCTAGTGAGTGATCAAACTCAAAACGGGGAAATCGTTCTGGAACATAAGTACGCTTTGACAGACATATAAACAATCAATACTAATAAAGCCCACACATTTAAAAAACTTGTCTCGCTGGATGAATAGGTACCCCATGATCTCTCCTGTGCGACATTGTATGAAGTTCAATCTCAATAAAGTCAGATCCTAATATTTTGCTTTTTGCAATTTGGATCTGCCAATCACTGCTTATCTGTCTCTGTCAAAACGGGAAATACCAACCAGGTGTATTCCAATCTCATTTAGATCAGATCAAAATAATATTTGATGTATTCTGAGCTTGGTATTAATATTTATATAATAAAACTTATGTTAAATACAAAATAATGGTATTCTCTGTTTGAGATCTTATTACAATAAAGAAGCGGTTTAAAACAGTCTGGTTTTGCAAGCTTTATCGGAATCATATAGGGGAAGTGGAACTATCTCAATGACATAAACGGTTTTTACATACATTGGAAATTACTGTGTCCTTGCCATAAACAAGTTAAACTACATTTACATACACTGGAGGGGCTCTGTTTCAATGGCATACACGGGTCAAACTTCATTGACATACACTTGAGTGAAATAGGAATAAACTACATTTACATACACTGGAGCGACACCGTATTACCGTCATAAACGGTTTAAACTACATTTACATACATTTGAATGACACTGAGTCAATGACATAAACGGGTTAAACTACATTTACATATACTGGAGTGATACTGTGTCAATGACATAAACGGGTAAAACTACATTTACATAAATTGGAGTGACACTGTGTTAATGCTATACAAAGGAATAAACTACATTTACATACACTGGAGTGACACCATCATAAACAGGTTAAAATTACATTTACATACACTGTAGTTGCTCTGTGTCAATGACATAATGGGTCAAACTACATTTACAAACACTGGTGTGACACTGTGTCAATGACATAAACTGGTCAAACTACATTTACATACACTTGAGTGACAATTTGTTACTGACATAAACGTGGTCAAACTATATTTACAAACGCTGGAGTGATACCGTGTCAATGACATCAACATAAGAAAAATACCTTAACATACACTCGAGTGGCACTTTGTAACTGACATAATGGGAATATTTTGAAGGAATCTTGGTAAAACTATAAGAACATTCTCTTTAAATGGATTATTGAACAATAGAAAAGGACATTGTGGATATTGTTGGTAAATGAGAAGTTGTTATTTATGATCTAAAAGACACTGGCCTTGTTGAATAAGGTTATTTGACATTTTCTTTAGGAACTAAATATTATATTTCAACGAGAAAATATAGTCTTACATGATGAATTAATTTCTTAGTCCCTTGCTGTATGCAATAGTAGCAAGTACAGTTTCGAAAACAAGATCATAAATGAATTGGTTTGCGTAGGTCTTTAGACTGCATTAAACATTTCACACATACAGACCCTTTTAACTGCTCTGCAACAGACAATAATTGAAAATATTGTGGCAAAAGGAAATAGCTCATATTTGTTCTTTCATATGTAGAGATTTTCCTATTTGAGCGGTATGTTTACGAACTCATCTGCTGCCGATTTTTTGTAAGTGGAAAAGGGTTTTGTAGTGTTGTTTCTTTCAGTATAATAGAGACGGCTCCCTAAAGTTGCATAAATGTTATACAATGGATTAAATGTGATGTATGGTCTTTTAAATGTTCACTGAGTTAATTCGATTTACATCAAAAGATAACACACGGTCGTTTTTCATTTCAATACACCGCAAGAGCTTGTGTTTCGTAACGTAATTTAAGTATAATTCGGAAAAAAAGGTTTTAGATCAAAATGGCGTCTGTGTTTGATGTTGCCGATCACGAATCAGTGGAAGAAAATATTCTGGATAAAGTAGGTGGATCGGAGATCGATAGTGAAGACAAAGTACCAGTATGTACTTACGGGTTTGACGTAAAGGATCCGTTAACAGACTTGATTTTAATCATTGAAGACAGACGTTTGTATGTTAACAGAGTCATGTTGGAAGTTTTCTCGTCCGTCTTCAGGGATATGTTTCAATCTAAATTGAAAGGGAAAGATAAAAAAGTGGTGGAAATACCTGACGCGAATTGTAAAGATTTTGCAGAATTTCTCGCATGTATGTATCCAAATAAACAACATAGAGTATCGAAATCTAACGTGTTTTCCATCTTACCGCTGGCGTTTCATTATAAAGTGGGACTTTCTTATAGATGAGTCTGAAGTCTTGTTAACGTCAATAACTTCAACAACACAAGACCAAAATTATGTGATCAGATGTTTGGAATCCGCTAAACGATTCGGGCTGACGACATTGAGACAACACTGCTTTGACCTTATCGTGAAGAAACGCCGTGAAAACATTCAAACATTGGACGATAAAATGGATACAGACGATAAAGTTGCCATATTTGAAGAGCTGATGCCAATCCTTCGTTCCGAAGTTTGCAAGATGAAGTTTCTCTCGTCTGATACAGAAAACAGTGAAGTTCAGTATATGGCGAAATTTAGCAATGCAAAATACAAAAAAGAAAAGTTTTATTTTAATGGCAATGATGTGTTCAGAGGACAAGAGTGTTTGGAAACAGAAGTTTGGGGCGTTAACTTTACTGTTACAGTGAAACGTACATATGACCGAAATGATGAAAAATATTGTTGTGTGTTTTCTCTCACCAGGGCTACATCTTCCTACATTGCAAAACCGATTGATGTGGCGATCAAGGTTGTTTTTCAAAACAACTTTCCAGGAAAAAAAAACATGAGCTTACAAAGTAATATGCTGTATTACTCAAACTTAGACGTTTCGTTTCCTTGGAACACAATAAGCGACATTAATCAAGGATTTCAGTGGTATGACGAGTACACAGTGGTAATGCATATTCTTGTAAACAAACCCGAATGAATCAGAATGGGGAAGCTCGATACGGATGCCTTGACAGACACGAAACCAAAGAATTAAAACATCCATACATTATGGAGATGGTACGTGATTAGCGAATGTTGGTCAAAATACATATACTACATGTTAGCGAATAGCATATGATTGTGTAAGGCTTCTCTGTTCCGACTTGTAATGAGAACTATTAGCATTTGACGCAGTTTAACACTTTCAAACATCCAAAAAATCAGCAAAAAAAATAAAATAAAAAAAACAAGAGGGGTGGGGGAAGAAATATTTCAAGTGATGAAAACATTTTGGTAATAGACGTCTGCTGCAGATGCGTCAAAACGCAAATGTGTTTGGGAAAGGATCAGATGATTAAAAATGATACTTTGTAAAGTGTACACTCCTTTAAATTTGTATTATATTCACGCAGTAAATTCATAATAACTTTAAAACTGTAACGTATATGGGTCGAAGAGCAATTACATATTACACAACGACCAGAAATAATTTAAGATTAAAATACCTTTCCAGCTGCTTATAAATTAACATTTTAAGTCTAAATTCACGGTAAAGGCATAGGATGGCAACCCGCGAATAATGGGCGTAAAAAGTATTGTACGTCGTTCTACTCTAAGTTTGCAACAAAAGTATTTCCAACAGCATGCGGCTGACATTTGACGCCTTTGAAGTAGAAGAATTAAAGTATGTGGGAAAGGATTAGATGTTTAAGAGTGATGCTTGGTAAAGTGTACACACTTTTAAATTTGTATTATATTCACGCAGTAAATTCATAATAACTTTAAAACTGTAACATGTATGGGGCGATGAGCCATTATATATTACACAACGACCCGCAATTTAGGATTGAAATACCTTTCCAGCTGCTTATAAATTTGATCGCAGACTAATTGGCTAAACAACTGAAACCACGATGAATCAGCTTGATTACAAAATGTACGATAAGCTAAACTAGATGCTCCCAAGGCCATAAAAGTCTACAACATTACCGCTCAGCCTATAACAATCTAACACAGCTATGGATCAACAGTACCGACATGAGCTTCCTATATCTCAGTGGAGTGTCAGGCATTGCCGCGTAGATTACTGAGATGAATAAGTTCAATGTTCACCTAACCACACCAGTTTACTTAGATAACAACTCACACAATAAAACATGTCAATTTGACAGAACCAATAACCTACTAATAGAATAAGTTGCCTCTTAAACGACCAGAAGCCAATTAACATTTTAAGTATACATTCGCGGTAAAGGCATAGAATAGCAACCCGCGATTAATGTGCGTAAAAAGTCCAAGTATTGTACGTTCGTTCTACTCTAAGTTTGCAACACAAGTATTTCAATAGCATGCGGCTGACTTTTGACGCCTTTGAAGTAGACGACTTAAAAGAACGTGCATGAAAAGGAGAAAATGCTCAAAACATAATTCAAATTAAGTCAAACGATTAGCGCATAATTGTTTTGCTGTTCGCAGTTGATAACATGAGTGAAAATTATTGATTGGAAGTCTTAATCAAACTGATCACCCCAGTCTTCTTTAAAGCACCAAGTTCCACGAAATAGTCATGGACTATATACAAATGAACAGCAATAAATGACACAGAAAAGCTGAAAGTGAAAGAAAACCAAAAAATGAAATATATGTATCTGATTTCTCATCTCAGCGAAACAGTTTAAGAGAAGAGCTCTACTTCAAATTTTCAAAAGTAACTATTTTAGGCTACTTCGACCCGAAACCGATTCCGTTGAGGTGTTTTACCAAATACTCTGTATATACCACGAATCAACGCACAGGACACTCTGAAAGCATTATTGCAAATCGTGTCTGAATCTACGGATTTTCCAATTTGTATATTTTAACAGCATATCTGATATCTGGGCAATCTAGAATAAGCGAAGTGTTTTAAAACTATCGTCTTTTTCGATATGAAGACGCCGTAGCAAAACAATGTGAAGACGAATGAGATAAACACGTCGGTTATTACTTCTTTTACAATTATATTATACCGGAACATGTAAACGATGGTCCAAGTGAACGGACCATGCTAAAGGATCCAAATAGATATTGCTTTACACAGCTTCCTTTGATTGTTTAATGGTTAATTGGCGGATGGAATTGGCTGATCCTGATCTAAAAAAAATGAAAGTCGTATGGTCTTCAAAACAACATTTTTTTTTGAAAATTAAATCAATGTATAACTTAAAAATGTAAATGTATATATATGAATAGCTTTTGTAGATAAGATAATATTCTTTGAAATTATGAACGAAAACACAAACCAGGTGTATTCTGGGATTGAATTGTGTGATATGATATAACAGATGTTATGTCTAAACAAACAATTGTAATCTTGCTTTGAATTGTGTGATATTGATATAAAAGGTTTTATGTCAAAACGAACAATTGTAATCTTGGCTTGAATTGTGTGATATTGATATAATAGATTGTATGTCAAAACAAACAATTGTAATCTTGACTTGAATTATGTGATATTGATATAAAATATTTTATGTCAAAACAAACAATTGTATTCTTTGCTTGAATTGTGTGATATTGATATAATAGATTGTATGTCTAAATAAACAATTGTAATCTTGGTTTGAATTGTGTGATATTGATAAAAAAGATTGTATTTAAAAAACAAAACAATTGTATTCTTGGTTTGAATTGTGTGATATTGATATAATAGATTGTATGTCAAAACGAACAATTGTAATCTTGGCTTGAATTGTGTGATATTGATATAATAGATTGTATGTCAAAACGAACAATTGTAATCTTGGCTTGAATTGTGTGATATTGATATAATAGATTGTATGTCAAAACGAACAATTGTAATCTTGGTTTGAATTGTGTGATATTGATATAATAGATTGTATGTCAAAACGAACAATTGTAATCTTGGCTTGAATTGTGTGATATTGATATAATAGATTTTATGTCAAAACAAACAATTGTAATATTGGCTTGAATTTTGTGATATTGATATAATAGATTGTATGTCAAAATAAACAATTGTAATCTTGTCTTGAATTGTGTGATATTGATGTAATAGATATAATAGATTGTGTGTCAAAAAAAACCCAATTGTAATCTTGGCTTGAATTGTGTGATATTGATATAATACGCAGTTGCTTGGAAAGTAGGTTGTGTTGAGTATGAGAAAGACATGAAACACATGTCGCCGATATATGACTTAGCAATTGTTACAAACGCCATTAAACCCAAATCTATCTATAATAAAGAATATATATAAAAAATATATTTTATGTTACATGCTTATGAAAAGTAACTTTAGATTCGTATTATTTGCTACTTGTCTTTTATTCTAAGATAGCTTGACAACGCAATACAATATGCTGTGTTACAGAAAGGAAAGTTGTGTTACAGGAGTTTCCACATAAAGATATGGTTCAATTGTTATTAATGTAGCTATTGAAAACAATATAATTTGAATGTCTATAAATGTCATGGAACAGCTGACAAAAAATCTTCTGTAATAACTGCTTAATATCTCTATATGCTCCAAGGAAACAAAGTGTTACAGGTAGTAATTTCAGTCGTTATTGTAACGAAAGCTATATTATTCAACAAACAATTTGTCAATAGTTGTTTTTAACACATTCAATGATAACTGTCTGTGAAATGTCTAAAACAAAAGACATTGACTTAATAAGAGACCATACAACTGCAAACATAATGTTAACAACAACAAAGAATACACACTACTAGTTTTAAAAAAGTCGAAACAAATGATAGTCCATATTACATGTTGACCACTGGATATTTATTCCAATGTTAATTTTAGAATATGACTGTAAAACTATTAAAACCTCTTTTGAGATTTGATAATCCCTTTCCAACATAAAACACATATTCAGCAGCACTTTGGAAACAGTAAGGCAAAAATATGGAAATCTCAGGAACTAACATTGTAATTATTGAAAAAAGATGAAAACATTGTGGCAAAAGGAGATCTTCCAACAGCCTTTTCTACGTATCCAACTGTACTGGTGTGCAGGTCGATTTAGGTCTTCACTGGTCATAAATACCACGAGCTATGTTAAACTGAAGACTTTGTCACGACTATAATAACAATTGATTGATTGGGGCTTTACTCCATTTCAACAATTTTTCAGTCATATCACGGCAGCCAGATACCTATCCACGTCTCCCGGCGTACGTACTCCACACAATATTCAGTCTTTCAAAGAAGAAGGCTTTTTTCCAAAATATCTTGTCATTCCATCAATGGTAGTCGAATAAAGCATGCCGCGCAGGCTAACCCGGGCATAGATTTTTCGCTTCCTGTAGATTTGATGTTTTATGAATCATTACTCTACACCTCTATTCCCCTTAGACGGAATGTGTCGGACCGGATCAGTCTACGCGGACTTTGAATGCTGATTTGGGTCCATATATTACGCAGAGGTCATTTTTGCCACACATTTTTGCATGTCGCAATGAATTTTGTCAAACGTCGGAAAGAATGTTGGTCGAGCAAGAGTTAGAACTCACAGCCCCTTGATCGCCGTGTTACGAACCTGACGCGAGAAAAGGGACAAGTTAACATTTCTTAACAGTATAGGTTCAGGCCCGACTATAAGTCTGATCAGTCTTATCAACATGTACGCAACCTGACAGGAGCTTCTAACAAGATTATGCAGGTAATATGTGAACAGTACAGGGCTTGATCAGATTGTGCGGATCTACACTGCTCACAGAATCCAACTATTACCCTTTTCCCGTAAACAGGCTCCTACAATTCACTTAATGACCCATCCGCACTGCCCAATCTGGATCTAGACTGTTCACAAAAGCCTTCTGGTACCTTCTCTCAAGGACAGTTTCATATAATTCACTTGATGACCCATCGAAAAGTGTACGATTATTGAGTCACAATAAACGTGTACAGACCTATAATTTGATGGGACAGAAAAAAAACATTATTCTTCAAAGTACAGATATCATATACATATGTTATTGCCACACTAAATCTCATGTTAATGACACTCAGTAGAATCACGTCAGCAAGACGAATCGGGAGTACCCACAACATATGATACGGAGCGCATATAATAATGTGTAACGGGAATGGGGTATAGATACACGTACCACTTCTACAGCCTTGTTGTTCCGACTTTTACAGCGACGTTGGTAAAGTGGTTGGCTTTTTTCACGAAGTTACGCAACGTACATCGCGGTAAGTGCCTTGATTGGTGACCCGCGGAGGCTTATCTCCGTTAAGGACTAGTACACATAACTCATGCAAGGATCTAAAATCCGCCACACATCTAGGTATCTAGGGTTCTATTGAGTTAAAGGAGCTTTTACGCACACACATTACATGTATATGTACTTTTAAAAGGGCTAGTCTGATATTGTTTTAGCCTTTCCCCACATAGAGACGCTTTCTGACGCCTTTGCAGCAGACGGATTTGTTAAACATTGTGGTAAAAGGCGAAGTTGCTCATCTTGAACAATGGCTGCACTTTGTCACATTGTTTTGGACTTTATTCAATAATCGTTCTCCCATTTTAAACAAATGACGCTATTTTTGCCTAGCCTGAATTTTCCAATGTCGTCTGTTAGATTGATTGTATGGCGGGTAGATAAGCGAGATTAGACTGGTCGTGAATCATACTTTAGGCATAAATTGACCCTTTGCCAAATTCAACAAATCTTCTGCCGACAACCGTAAATTTATCTAGGCAAAAATTGGGGATCTTTCTTAAAATGAAAGTGTAACTATTGAATAGAATTGAAAACATTTTGTCATATGGAGAAATTGTTCATGATGAGCAAATTCTCCTTTAGCAGAAATGTTTTTAAAAATCGTCTGCTGCAGACACATCAGAAAGCATTTCGGAAAGGGTTAAAGACATTAATCGATTCCTCCGTTTTTGTTAAAATATTAAAGAGATTATCTTAAGTCTTAAACGACCGGGTCATTCTCACTACTTCACACATTGAAGTAATACTTTTCACTCCTTGGCATTTAGGATTGTGATGTTAGCCTTATGACTAACTCGTTTGTGTCGATGTAAATGGATCAGAAGTACTGGTAACATTCCCAGGAAATGCCGAAGCATAAATGATAAATTGTTGAAAGTGACGAAAAACACCATACAAACAAACACAAACTAAAGCTAATTGTGGTAAAGAATAATAACAACACATTATGTTACAATGTGAAATTATAGCAGTATACCGAGAAGTAATTTCTTAGTCCCTTGCTTTATGATCCTACATAGTATCAATAGTAATAGCGGAAACTTTCGAAATAAATACTACTAAAACAAAATTAGATTAAATCTATACTTATAATAGTTTGACTGTTTAAAAAGGTGAGATGGTCCCTTTAAGGCCATTGTCTTTATACGAGTTGTATCGATTAACATGACATGTTAATGGATTTACAAGCACTTCGCTAACCGTCGCACGATCAATTTGAATATCAATGAAACGAGAGAGAAGGTGTTTATCAGTGAAATTTTCATATTAATTCGGTAAAAGTTTTACACAAAATGGCGTCTGCAAGTAATTTTGCCGATCACGAATCAGTGAAAGAAAATACTCTGGATAAAGTAAGAGGATTGGTGATTGATGGTGAAGGAAAAGTACCGGTATGTGTTTTTGGATTTGACCAAAAAGGTCGGAAAACAGACTTGATTTTAGTCGTTCAAGGCAGGTGTATGCATGTAAATAGGCACTTGTTGGAACTTTCCTCGACCGTCTTCGAGGATATGTTTGCATCTGAATTGAAAAGCAAAGATGAAAACGAGGTGAAAATACCAGACGTGAGTTATAAAGTGTTTGCTGAATTCCTCGCATGTATGTATCCAAATCAAATGCACAGAATATCGAAAAGTAACGTCCATATCATCTTACCGCTGGCGTTTCATTATAAAGTTGACTTTCTTTTGGCTGAGTCTGAGGTTGTTTTATCGTGGACAACTTTACACACAGAAAACGAGGACTATGTTATGAGACGTTTGAAAACCGCGAGACAATTCGGGCTGACGACATTGAGGCAGCATTGCTTTGACCTGATTGTAAAGAAGCGCCGAGAAAACGTAGAAACACTAGACAAGGCAATAAATACAGACGACAAAGTTGCCGTATTTGAAGAGTTGATGCCACACCTTCGTTCCGAAGTTTGCAAATTCACATTTCTCTCGTCTGATACAGAAAACAGTGAAGTTCAGGAAATCGCCCACTTTAGCAACGCAAAATACAAAAAAGAACAGTTCAATTTCCTTGGCAAAGTAATTATCCACTTAAAAGAATGTCTGATAATAGAAGTTTGGGACATAAAATTTGTTGTTACAGTGCAATGTCGGCATGACCTATACTATAGACAAAATCAAACATGTTTTTGTAATTTAACCGTTACCCTTGATATACCGTCTAGGACAACCTACTGTTATGTGGCGATCAAGTTTGTCCTCCAAAACAATATTCCGGGAAAGCAGAACATGTGTTTACAAAGTAAGGAAACCATGACTCTGGGATCTAAAATGATCGTTCCGTTGCTTGGAAAGAAATAAATGGACTTGACCAAGGATTTCAGTGGAATGACAAGTACACGGTGGTGATGCATATTCTTGTAAACAAACCGAGTGAGTGATCAAACTCAGAACGGGAAAGATCGTTCTGGAACATCCGGACGCTTTGACAGACATATAAACAATCAATACTAATAAGCCCACACAATTGGAAAACTTGCCTCGCTGGATGAATAGGGACCCCATGATCTCTTCTGTGCGACATTGTATGAAGTTCAATCTCAATAAAGTCAGAACCTAATATTTTGCTTTTTGCAATTTGGATCTGCCAATCACTGCTTATCTGTCTCTGTCAAAACGGGAAATACCAACCAGGTGTATTCCAATCTCATTTAAATCAGATCAAAATACTATTTGACGTATTCTGAGCTTGGTATTAATATTTATATAATAAAACTTATGTTAAATACAAAATAATGATATTTTCTGTTTGAGATATTATTACAATAAAGAAGCGGTTTAAAACAGTCTGGTTTTGCAAGCTTTATTGGAATCATATAGGGGAAGTGGAACTATCTCAATGACATAAACGGTTAATCTACATTTACATACATTGGAAATCACTGTGTCCTTGCCATACACAAGCTAAACTACATTTACATACACTGGAGGGGCTCTGTTTCAATGGCATACACGGGTCAAACTTCATTGACATACACTGGAGTAAAATAGGAATAAACTACATTTACATACACTGGAGTGACACCGTATTACCGTCATAAACGGTTTAAACTACATTTACATACATTGGAATGACACTGTGTCAATGACAAAACGGGTTAAACTACATTTTCATATACTGGAGTGACACTGTGTCAATGACATAAAAGGGTAAAACTACATTTACATACATTGGAGTGACACTGTGTTAATGCTATACAAAGGAATAAACTACATTTACATACACTGGAGTGACACCGTCATAAACCGGTTAAAATTACATTTACATACACTGTAGTTGCTCTGTGTCAATGACATAATGGGTCAAACTACATTTACAAACACTGGTGTGACACTGTGTCAATGACATAAACGGGTCAAACTACATTTACATACACTTGAGTGACACTTTGTTACTGACATACACGTGGTCAAACTATATTTACATACGCTGGAGTGATACCGTGTCAATGACATCAACATGAGAAAAATACCTTAACATACACTCGAGTGGCACTTTGTAACTGACATAATGGGAATATTTTGAAGGGATCTTGGTAAAACTATAAGAACATTCTCTTTAAATGGATAATTGAACAACAGAAAAGGACATTTTGGTAAAAGGATATTGTTGGTAAATTAGAAGTTCTTATTTATGATCTAAAAGACACTGGCCTTGTTGAATAAGGCTATTTGACATTTTCTTTAGGAACGGACATGGGAATGCTATACCTTTAATTTATTATGTATATTATACAATTGTGGATGGAAATGCCTCGCCGGGTACCTTCGCGACGAATGACATGGTCGTATCGAAGACGATTTAAACACTTCTTTTTCCAAATGTTTTCCAAAATGTCTTCTTCATGTCTGTATCAGTAAAGTGTTACGATATATACCTTATCAGATACACCGGGCATTAATCAATCTTTTTTGTTAAACTTTTACAAGGTTTCTCTACGTCTAATACGGCCGGGTCATACAAAATACTTTGACGCTCCCTCTTTAGCGTTCAAGAGTGCGTGAAAAGCATTAAGACTGACTCGCTGATGTCAGGATAAATGAACCAGTAGTACTGGTAACTTACCCAGGAATCACTGTGAAATAACTAATTGTGTTGTAAAAAGGCATAAAACGCCTTACAAAAACACACACACGTAAATACTTAATGCGATAAAGAAGCATACAATTGTCGCAAATGTGATTATTATTACTAAAAATTATATTTCAACGAGAAAATATAGTCGTACATGATGAATTAATTTCTTAGTCCCTTGCTATATGCAATAGTAGCAAGTACAGTTTCGAAAACAAGATCATAAATGAATTGGTTTGCGTAGGTCTTTAGACTGCATTAAACAGTTCACACATACAGACCCTTTTGACTGCTCTGCTACAGACAATAATTGAAAATATTGTGGCAAAAGGAAATAGCTCATATTCGTTTTCTCATATTAAAAGATTTTCCTATTCGAGCGGTATGTTTACGAACTCATCTGCTGCCGACTTTTTGTAAGTGGAAAAGGGTTATGTAGTGTTGTTGCTTTCAGTTAAATAGAGACGGCTCCTTAAAGTTACATAAAGGTTATACAATGGATTAAATGGGATGTATGGTCTTTTAAATGTTCAGATACATTTATTTCGATAAACATCAAAAGATAACACGCGGTCGTTTGTCATTCCAATACACCGTAAGAGGTGGTGTTTCGTAACGTAATTTAAATATAATTCGGAAAAAGGTTTTAGATCAAAATGGCGTCTGCGGTTAATGTTGCCGATCACGAATCATTGGAAGAAAATATTCTGGATAAAGTAGGTGGATCGGAGATCGATAGTGAAGACAAAGTACCGGTATGTACTTACGGGTTTGACATAAAAGATCCGTTAACAGACTTGATTTTAATCATTGAAGACAGACGTTTGTATGTTAACAGAGTCATGTTGGAAGTTTTCTCGTCCGTCTTCAGGGATATTTTTAAATCTAAATTGAAAGGGAAAGATAAAAAAGTGGTGGAAATACCCGACGCGAATTATAAAGATTTTGCTGAATTTCTCGCAACTATGTATCCAAATAAACAACATAGAGTATCGAAAACTAACGTGCTTTCCATCTTACCGCTGGCGTTTCATTATAAAGTGGACTTTCTTATGAATGAGTCTGAAGTCTTGTTAATGTCAATAACTTCAACAACAGAAGACCAAAATTATGTGATCAGATGTTTGGAATCCGCTAAACCATTCGGGCTAACGACATTGAGACAACACTACTTTGACCTTATCGTGAAGAAACGCCGAGAAAACATTCAAACATTGGACGATAAAATGGATACAGACGATAAAGTTGCCATATTTGAAGAGCTGATGCCAAACCTTCGTTACGAAGTTTGCAAAATGAAGTTTCTCTCGTCTGATACAGAAAACAGTGAAGTTCAGTATATGTTCAGAGGACAAGAGTGTTTGGAAACAGAAGTTTGGGGCGTTAACTTTACTGTTACAGTGAAACGTACATATGACCGATATGATAAAAATATTGTTGTGTGTTTTCCCTCACCAGGGCTACATCTTCCTACATTGCAAAACCGATTGATGTGGCGATCAAGTTTGTTTTTCAAAACAACTTTCCAGGAAAAAAAGAACATGTGCTTACAAGGTAATATGCTGTATGCCTTAAGATTGGACGTTTCGTTTCCTTGGGACACAATAAGCGACATTAACCAAGGATTTCAGTGGTATGACGAGTACACAGTGGTGATGCATATTCTTGTAAACAAACCGAATGAATCAGAACGGGGAAGGTCGATCCGGATGCCTTGACAGACACGAAACGAAACAATAAAAACATCCATATATTTTGGAGATGGTACGTGATTGGCGAATGTTGGTAAGTCCTATATAACATGTTAGCGAACAATATATGATTGTGTGAGGCTTCTCTAAACGCTCTTGTAATAAGAACCATTCGCGCCTGACGCAGTTTAACACTTTCAAACATCCAAAAGATCAGCAACAGAAAACCTTGAATAAAAATAGACAAAATGAGGAGGGAATATTTAAAAGTGATGAAAACATTGTGCCAAAAAACGACTGCTGCAGAGGCGTCAAAACGCGCATGTATGTGGGAAAGGATTATATGTATAAGTATAAGAGTGATGTTTTGCAAATTGTACACTTTTTTAAAGTTGTATTATATTCACGCAGTAACTGTAACATGTATGGGTCGATGACCAATTATATTTTATACAACGACCAGACATTTACGATTGAACTACCTACCTGGCCAGCTGCTTATATATTTGATCGCAAATGATTGATTGGCTAAACAACTTATATCACAAGTAATCAGCTTGATTAAAAAATGTACGATAAGCTGAACTAAAGGTTCCCAGGCTTTTAAAGCCTACAACATTACCGCTCAGCCTATAGCAATCTCACACAGCTGTACCGGCAGTAGATTCATATATCTCAGTGAAGTGTCAGGCATTGCATAGTAGGTTACTAAGCTGAACAAGTTCATTGTTCACCTAACCACACCACTCTACTTACATAACAATTCACACAAAAACCATCTCAATTTGAAGGAATTAATAATGATAGAATGAGTCGCCTCTTAAACGATCAGAAGCCAAATCACATTTTTAAGTAAAATTTGTGGTATAGGTACAGGATGGGACCGCGAATATGGGCGCGAAAATATCCAAGTCTTGTACTTTCGTACTTCTCTTAGTTTTCATAAAACTATTTCCAGAAGCATGCGGCTGACTTTTGACGCCTTTAAAGTAGACGACTTAAACAACGTACATGAAAATGAGTATATGCTCAAAACATAAAATAAGTCACATGATTAGCGCATAAATGTTTCGCTGTTCGCAGTCGTACACAAAAGTGAACATTATTGGTTGGAAGTCTTCACCAAACTGATCACCCCATTCTTTAAGAACCAGGTAGTACGACATAGTCCTGCAATATACACAAATGAACAGACATAAATGACACAGAAATGCTGAAAGTGAAAGGAAACTAAAAACTGAAATATAGGTCTCTGATTTCTCATCTCAGGGAAACAGTGTAGGAGAAGGTGAACTTCTAATTTTTAAAGTAAATATTTTAGGATTCTTCGACCGGAACCGATTCCGTGTGGTGTTTCACCAAATACTCTGTATAAACCACGAATCAACGCACTGAACACTCTGAACGCATTATTGCAAATCGTGTCTGAATCTACGGATTTTCCAATTTGTATATTTTTAACAGCATATCTGATATCTGGGCAATCTAGAATAAGTAAAGACTTTGAAACTATCGTCTTTTCCGATATGAAGAGTTCGTAGCAAAACAATGAGAAGAGGAATGAGATAGATGGTCGAACACGTCGGTTATTACTTCTTTTACAATTATAATATACCGAACATGTAAAAGATGATCCAAGTGAACGGAACTTTACGTTATTATTACACTTGTTAAAACTACCTGTCTGCCTACCATGCTAAAGATCCACATATATATTGCTTAATATAGCTTTCTCTGCAATGGCTGATACTTGATCTACACTGTCGCAATGTATAGTGGTATTTAAAAAAGCTGATAGTCGAATGGTCTACAAGATATACCTTTTGTAAAGAAAAGTAAATAAATAACTTGTATATGTAAAAATGTATATAAGAATATCTTTAGTAAATCAATATTTATGTCAAAATAAACAATGTAATCTTTGCTTGAACTGTGTGCTATTGATATAGTAGATTTTATGTCAAAGCAAACAATTGTAATATTGGCTTGAATTGTGTGATATTGATATATTAGATTTTATGTCAAACAAACAATTGTAATCTTGGCTTGATGTTGTGTGATATTTATATAATAGATGTTATGTCAAAACAAACATTGTAATCTGGCTTGAATTGTGTGATATTGATAAAGTAGATTGTAAAAAATGTATGTTGGCTTGCAATCTTATTATAATATAAACCGAGCCCCGATAACTCAGTAGCGTCGCGGCTGTCAATCCAGGGGTTTTGAGTTCGAACCGAATCGGCCAAAATAATTACGACATTTGACAAAAGTCATCAGTGACAAGCGTCAGCTCACGTCTTCTCACAATGGCTAATGTCTATGTTGAAACGCAGCCAGTGATTGGAAAGTATGTTGTGTTGAGTACTGGTGTGAGACAGCCATGAAATATGAGTCGTGATGAGTCGGTGCCATGATATGACTGAAAAATGATGTGAAAAAGGCGATAAACCAATAATATAGCAAATAAAAGAATATATATATTTATAAAAGTCGGGCGGTTTTATTCAATTTTGGTTCAATAGAAAGTTAATTACAATATTTTATGTTACATTCTAAGAAAAGTAACTTTTGAGGCTCTTATTGAACTTATTTTTATTATTCTAAGATAACAAGCTTGACAACAAGCATTAAATATGCTGTGTTACAGTAAGGAATTGGTGTTACAGGATGGAATTGTTTTGTTAATGGATATGATTTCCCATACAGATATACACCCAATTTTCATCAATGAAGCGATTTAAAATATTATAATTGAGGTGTTTATAATGTCTGGAAACAGCTGTCAAAATCTTCTGTTAATAACGGCTCAATAGCTACTTCATGCTCCGAGGAGAAAAGTGTTACAGGAAAGTCTATGTCGTTGTTATCGTAACGCTATTATTCTACATATTAACACGACAGATACATCTAATTCATTGGATGTTATAGAAGCGTTGGTATTTTGTTGAGAATTACGTTCGTACAATAATCACTGAAAATCCATCCAGTAAACACTGTCTCCTCGGAGCATGAGTATTGATGTAATAGATCGAATTATTACAGTGATTCCATAGACCTTAATCCAAACCACTCCACATTATAACTTTTAAATACGATAGGATAGTTTTAGTATCTTATTGGGTTGAAAATCATTACCCATACAATCAAACAATCCACTGAAACACATATACCTTTCTGAAACGCATATATTATCTTGTTGTCAAGCTTGTTATCTAATAATAATTACAAATATGAATGAATACTTATTGAGCCTGAATTATTTCTTAAGTATGTAACATATATATTGTTATTAACTTTATTGAACCAATAATTGATTAAACACGCCCGACTTTTTATATATATAATCTCTTTATTGATGATATTTGTGGTTATCGCCTCTTATACAACAATCATATTTCAGTCATATCATGTCACCGACTCTTCACGACATAATATTTCATGCTGTACTCACTCCAGTACTCAACTACACTATACTACCAATCAACAGCTGCGTTCAACAATCAGACATTGACCGGATTGGTGAAGACGAAGTAGCCTTGTCACTGTTACTATTCAAATTGGAATAATTTGCCGAATCGGGTTCGAACTCATACCCCTGATTGACAGCCACATCGATACTAGATTATCGGCTCTGCTTTTTATTATAAGATTGTCAAGCCAACAATACATTTTTTACAATCTACTAATCAAATATCACACAATTCAAGCAAGATATTACAATTGTAGTTTGATAACATCTATAATAAATATCACACAATTCTAGCCAAGATTACAAATGTTTGTTAGACATACAATCTATTAATTCAATATCACACAATTCAAGCCAATATTACAATTGATTGCTTTGACATAAAATCTACTATATCATAGCACACAGTTCAAGCAAAGATTACAATTGTTTATTTTGACATAAAATATGATTTACTAAAGATATTCTATATACATATTACATATACAAGTTATTTATTTACTTTTCTTTACAAAAGGTTATCTGTAGACCATTCGAACTATCATGCTTTTTTAAATACCACTATACATTGCGACAGTGTAGATCAAGATCAGCCATTGCAGAGAAAGCTATATTAAGCAATATATAAGTGGATCTTTAGCATGGCTAGGCAGACAGGTAGTTTTAACAAGTGTAAATAATAACGTAAAGTTCCGTTCACTTGGATCATCTTTTACATGTTCCGGTATAATATAATAGTAAAGAAGTAATAACCGACGTGTTCGACCATCTATCTCATTCCTACTTCTCATTGTTTTGCTACGACCTCTTCATATCGAAAAAGACGATAGTTTCAAAGTCATTACTTATTCTAGATTGCCCAGATATCAGATAGCTGTTAAAAATATACAAATTGGAAAATCCGTAGATTCAGACACGATTTGCAATAATGCGTTCAGAGTGTCCAGTGCGTTGATTCGTGGTTTATACAGAGTATTTGGTGAAACACCACAACGGAATCGGTTCCGGGTCGAAGAATCCTAAAATATTTACTTTTAAAAATTAGAAGTTCACCTTCTCCTACACTGTTTCCCTGAGATGAGAAATCAGAGACCTATATTTCAGTTTTTAGTTTCCTTTCACTTTCAGTCATTTCTGTGTCATTTATGTCTGTTCATTTGTGTATATTGCAGGACTATGTCGTACTACCTGTGTCTTAAAAGAATGGGTGATCAGTTTGGTGAAGACTTCCAACCAATAATGTTCACTTTTGTGTACGACTGCGAACAGCGAAACATTTATGCGCTAATCATGTGACTTATTTATGTTTTGAGCATATACTCATTTTCATGTACGTTGTTTAAGTCGTCTACTTTAAAGGCGTCAAAAGTCAGCCGCATGCTTCTGGAAATAGTTTTATTGAAAACTAAGAGAAGTACGAAAGTACAAGACTTGGATATTTTCGCGCCATATTCGCGGTCCCATCCTGTACCTATAACCACAAATTTTACTTAAAAATGTGATTTGGCTTCTGATCGTTTAAGAGGCGACTCATTCTATCATTATTAATTCCTTCAAATTGAGATGGTTTTTGTGTGAATTGTTATGTAAGTAGAGTGGTGTGGTTAGGTGAACAATGAACTTGTTCAGCTTAGTAACCTACTATGCAATGCCTGACACTTCACTGAGATATATGAATCTACTGCCGGTACAGCTGTGTGAGATTGCTATAGGCTGAGCGGTAATGTTGTAGGCTTTAAAAGCCTGGAAACCTTTAGTTCAGCTTATCGTACATTTTTTAATCAAGCTGATTACTTGTGATATAAGTTGTTTAGCCAATCAATCATTTGCGATCAATATATAAGCAGCTGGCCAGGTAGGTAGTTCAATCGTAAATGTCTGGTCGTTGTATAAAATATAATTGGTCATCGACCCATACATGTTACAGTTACTGCGTGAATAATACAACTTTAAAAAAGTGTACAATTTGCAAAACATCACTCTTATACTTATACATATAATCCTTTCCCACATACATGCGCGTTTTGACGCCTCTGCAGCAGTCGTTTTTTGGCACAATGTTTCTCATCACTTTTAAATATTCCACTCCTCATTTTGTCTATTTTTATTCAAGGTTTTCTGTTGCTGATCTTTTGGATGTTTGAAAGTGTTAAACTGCGTCAGGCGCGAATGGTTCTTATTACAAGAGCGTTTAGAGAAGCCTCACACAATCATATATTGTTCGCTAACATGTTATATAGGACTTACCAACATTCGCCAATCACGTACCATCTCCAAAATATATGGATGTTTTTATTGTTTCGTTTCGTGTCTGTCAAGGCATCCGGATCGACCTTCCCCTGTTCTGATTCATTCGGTTTGTTTACAAGAATATGCATCACCACTGTGTACTCGTCATACCACTGAAATCCTTGGTTAATGTCGCTTATTGTGTCCCAAGGAAACGAAACGTCCAATCTTAAGGCATACAGCATATTACCTTGTAAGCACATGTTCTTTTTTTCCTGAAAGTTGTTTTGAAAAACAAACTGATCGCCACATCAATCGGTTTTGCAATGTAGGAAGATGTAGCCCTGGTGAGGGAAAACACACAACAATATTTTTATCATATCGGTCATATGTACGTTTCACTGTAACAGTAAAGTTAAACGCCCCAAACTTCTGTTTCCAAACACTCTTGTCCTCTGAACATATACTGAACTTCACTGTTTTCTGTATCAGACGAGAGAAACTTCATTTTGCAAACTTCGTAACGAAGGTTTGGCATCAGCTCTTCAAATATGGCAACTTTATCGTCTGTATCCATTTTATCGTCCAATGTTTGAATGTTTTCTCGGCGTTTCTTCACGATAAGGTCAAAGTAGTGTTGTCTCAATGTCGTTAGCCCGAATGGTTTAGCGGATTCCAAACATCTGATCACATAATTTTGGTCTTCTGTTGTTGAAGTTATTGACATTAACAAGACTTCAGACTCATTCATAAGAAAGTCCACTTTATAATGAAACGCCAGCGGTAAGATGGAAAGCACGTTAGTTTTCGATACTCTATGTTGTTTATTTGGATACATAGTTGCGAGAAATTCAGCAAAATCTTTATAATTCGCGTCGGGTATTTCCACCACTTTTTTATCTTTCCCTTTCAATTTAGATTTAAAAATATCCCTGAAGACGGACGAGAAAACTTCCAACATGACTCTGTTAACATACAAACGTCTGTCTTCAATGATTAAAATCAAGTCTGTTAACGGATCTTTTATGTCAAACCCGTAAGTACATACGCGTACTTTGTCTTCACTATCGATCTCCGATCCACCTACTTTATCCAGAATATTTTCTTCCAATGATTCGTGATCGGCAACATTAACCGCAGACGCCATTTTGATCTAAAACCTTTTCTCGAATTATATTTAAATTACGTTACGAAACACCCACCTCTTACGGTGTATTGGAATGACAAACGACGCGTGTTATCTTTTGATGTTTATCGAAATAAATGTATCTGAACATTTAAAAGACCATACATCCCATTTAATCCATTGTATAACCTTTATGTAACTTTAAGGAGCCGTCTCTATTTAACTGAAAGCAACAACACTACATAACCCTTTTCCACTTACAAAAAGTCGGCAGCAGATGAGTTCGTAAACATACCGCTCGAATAGGAAAATCTTTTAATATGAGAAAACGAATATGAGCTATTTCCTTTTGCCACAATATTTTCAATTATTGTCTGTAG